>JAQJVL010008200.1:0-20696 GCA_035578905.1 Stictocephala bisonia
AAAATTTAAAAACACAACATGTTAGTGTGAACTGAAAAACTGAACTCTTTTATTCCCAAAACATAACTTATTGTTGAACAGAAAACAAATGTTAGAAACATACATATGAATAAATTAAGTTAAAATAAATAACAGCTGATCGTCTGTTTACAAATCGATCGTTCACACATAACAACTGTTTACCTCAAAGTCTTGACTGTAATACAACTCCATGCACAGCACAAATTGAAATGTCACACCCTCGCTGATGTGATATGTGAAGTCGCAGATAAACATTCTCGATGTATTCTTCATAGGTATAACAAAAGGACGACTTCGTTGGTTTTTTCCCTTCAGTATACCTCTTATCTGATAGAAGCCATCTCGTCGTGTATCTATACGTTGCCCAACAGTCTGCTTTTCCTCTGGCAGCCGTGAACGATATCAGTGTTGTATGAGTGTGACCGTTGAAACACCAAATCACCATCTAAGTACAACATATGACAATATTAGGCGTTGGTAAAAAATGTTGAAATACACATTGTCTAAAGGGCTGGTTCCGTTACCTAATTTACCAATTGGCTTTTTCTTATTTTTAGCTGGAAAACACTCTTTGTTACTTGGTACCGTAAATCCTCTAAAGAACAGACTGTTTTGTTTTGGAATATAACTTTGTTATTCGACAGCTGTCCGGTGACAGATGAAGACCAATACAAAAATAACAACAGCAGTCATGGCTGCCAACTGTGTTGCATAAGTAGTTCAAAAAGGTTGTACTACTGTATACTATAACAAGATATTACCAAGCGTGTTGAACTAAGCAAAGTTTCAAGGGGATAAGCGTGTAAACCGAAAGTCATTGTCTCGTTTGATGTGATCTAAATATGTTTGTTCATAAGCAAAATTACAAATTGGGTTAGGTTAGATTTCTTACCTTGGAGGAATAGATGTTTCTTCCAACAACCAATAGCGGAGCCTCCTCTTCTCATCCGTGTTGGTATGATGGCTCTTGCGTGAGATGATACTCTCTAGCTGACTCCAGTCATGAGGATCGTTGGGTCTCGGTACGTGTAGATAGGTTGATACTCCTGCCGATTTCCAGACACTTTTCCAAACTGCGATGGCTGACGTGACATCTATTAGAGAAGAGGTATATCGAGGGGTCGACGTTGAGTTATGTTGTTGAGGAAGATGTGAGCGATGAGCAAAGAGTATTGTCCAATAATCCAGACGAATCCAAGCAAAACAGACTCATCAGTAAATTATCTCCGATGTAAATCCAGACTTGATAGTCCTGTGTGTTGATTCTATCCAAAATCAATTTTAATTTGAAGAATGCAGTCTGCGATACCGAACCGGACACACAGTACAGATCGTCAGGATGTAGCGACGTAGAAATATTTGTAAAATTACTACCTAATGCCGTAAAAGTAGATCATCTTCAGTCTGCCGTGTCGTCTGCTACGTTCCACCATACTGAGTGAGAGAGATGCGGGCGTCAGACTACTCGCTCGATGTTCGACTGATTCCAAACGGAGTCCACTCCTCCATTTATACTACGGCCCAAGGACTTTCACTTCTCACCGATTGAACGTCGGTGTCCCGTTCACCAGCGCTTCGCTGGTTTTGTGTAGAAAGCGGAGCAACAATACAATCGTGGGCCCGATCCATGTTGAGGTTATAACAAAAATAACAGATCGGGAACTCGTTGTTTGAGTTCCCGATGAGCCCTTGTATAAAAGGCGGTGTGATCGAGATCTATCATCAGTTCCATCGTAGCGGGAGTGAAAAGGATGTCTAACACCACTTTCATTACCGTTACTGCCGCTTTCCTCGACTATATCGAATCTGGAGCCGAACTATGCATGAGGTATTTGATGTGCTGCATCAGAGATCTACTAATACAGCGTTTGCTCCACGAAGACGATGAGACCCAGGAAACAGAAGAGGCTGCGGAACCGACGAATGAATCTGTGACAGACGAGATACGGTTTTTCGGAGCAGAAGACGAGTGGCAAGAAGAAGAAAAAACGTTCCCTTCGAAGTGGCTGACGACCAGCGGAGAAGAAGTGGAATCTGTGACAGACGAGATACGGTTTTTCGGAGCAGAAGACGAGTGGCAAGAAGAAGAAACGTTCCCTTCGAAGTGGCTGACGACCTGCGGAGACGAATTGATCCTGTGGAAGTTCCGAGAGAAGCTTCGCACACTGGAAGCCGACGAAACGACACCGCTCTACGTGGACATTCAATGTTTGGCCACCATGACGGGTGACTATGTGATAAAAGAGTATTGTGCTGAGTCTGCCGAGGGCACCGCTGCGTGGATCACGGTGAGATGTCCAGCCGGCGCAATTCCCAACGCTAAGCAGAACGCCTACATAAAGGAGCATGTAAATGGCCTGGCGTGGAACGTGGGTGTTATTGACGTCCATACACTGTCTGCGGAGACCGTCAGACTGTTTGGCAGTAAACGGCGTATCTTCGTGAAAGGTATCAGTAAAATTACGAGCCTGCTAAAATATCTAGACGGCCCCTGCCGCCATATCTTCACGGATCTGGCGAGCTTGCCCACACTGCGATACATGAGACGTAGCGTCCGACTGACGGAGGGGTGCCCGTACCACAAGAACCTAACGACCACGCTGGCTTGTACGAAAAAGCACACAAGAGTTATAATTACATTTACAAATGCTGAAATGTGAGCAACTTTAGTCATCTTTGAGCGGACTGCGTAAGACATGCGAGGGATTTCTACAGCCTAATATTGTTATTATGTTGTTTGTATTGTAGTATATCTGTAAATTTTTTGCTTATATTGTAATAAATATGTGTTGTGTGACGTGTACTTGTACTGTACATGTACCAACTCGTCTTATGCTAATTGTAAAACTATTCATAAATGCCAGTCAGGCAAAGTTGCTTGCAACATGGTGTAATACCTAAATACGGTAATGTAAAAATTAAATGTAATACTGTTGCTGGTAGGAAAACAAAACTATAAGTTGAGAAATTGTTTGTAAATAACTCAATTAAAATCTGTATCGTAAAAAAACCGAACTGACATTTAAGAGCTACGACATTCATATGCAATTTGTTAACAAAGGTTTTAAATATAATCTTTCTAAACTCAGCAAGAAAAATATTTTCACCGAAATAATGAATACTGAAACAACAATAAAGAATGTATATAATAACGAGCACAGGTCCATTATTAGACATAATATTGATAAGAAAATTAGAAAGAACCTAGTACAGAAGACTAACTTTAAATACAGTTGGCTACATAAAAAAGAAAGTCACGTCTTAAAAGACATACAAGAGATACTAACCCAGAACAATTGCATGATAACTAAAGCTGATAAAGGACAAGCCCTTGTAGTCCTAACATCAGCTGATTACACAAACAAAGTAAACAGTTTCTTATAAGCTAATAACATCCAGGAAATCACCTCCAACCCAACTAATGAATACCATTATTTAATTAAAGACAAATTAAATAAATGTAAACACATTTTTTCACTGAACGAAGCTAAATTCTTAAAAATGATTAACCCTAGAGCACCCACACTTAAAGGACTACCAAAAGTCCATAAAGAAGGTGTGCCCAATAGAACACTCGTAAATTTTACTTCTGCACCTTCTTATAAATTAGCTAAGAATCTAGATAAATTACTAAAACAAAATCTTACTATAGAACACTCTCACAGCATTAAAAACAGCATAGAGTTTGTTGATACATCCAAAACACTTATAGTTGAAAACCATATGCTAATGGCATCCTTTGACATCGTTAATCTATTCACAAATGTACCTGTAAATACTACATTAGACATAATCAGAGCTAACCTCTCATTGAACTCTAATCTGTCCACTGATTTTGTCAATGAATTAATGAATTTACTTGAAATTGTCTTACAACAAAACTATTTCGAATTTGACGGTAAATTTTACAAACAAAATGATGGCCTAGCCATGGGCTCTCCACTATCTAGCACTATATCTGAGATTTATTTGAACCATATCGAATCCACCCACATTTTCTCTAACAAAAACAAATATGCTTCAAAAATTATGACTTACTTCCGTTACGTCGATGATACTTTTTTAATCTTTAAAGGAAATAAAAAGCAATTAGAATTTTAAAAAAACTATTTAAATAGTATCCACGACAACCTAAAATTCACCCTAGACACCTAAGAGAATAATACCATAAATTTCTTAGACACTACTATAACAAAACAATCTGGAAAACTTAGTTACAAAATCTACAGAAAACCGACTACAACAGACCACACTATCCACCAAACATCGTACCATCCCAATAGCCACAAAATGTCTGCCTACAATAGCATGATACATAGAATGTTATCTATGCCTTTAACACAAGCTGATTATAAAAATGAAGTAAACATTATAAAATTCATCGCTATTCAAAATGGATTTAACTGTTCTATAGTTGATAAAATCATGTGGGTTTAAAAATAAATCACAACATAAAAAAGTCTTACAAGAACCAATTGAAAGAAAGAACTTTGTTTCTACCGAGTATAACAGTGGACTAGAACACATTTTAAAACGTGAACTGATACAGAATGGCATAACCTTATCCTATAGAACCTCTAACAAATTGGGCTACAGACTAAATAGTAAAAACAAACCTAGCACATTACCAAAAAGTACAGCAACTGGGACTTAACGATTAAACTGCTCAGATTGTCCAAAATATTACATAGGCCAGACTAGCAGATCATTTAAAAAACGCTTTTCCGAACACCTACCTAAACCAAAACTCACTCAACAAAAATCCAAATTCGCCTAGCACCTGATAGATTCCAATCACAAAATAGATCATTTTGATACAAACACAGAAATTCTACATATTTGTAAAAAAGGTTTCATGTTGGACACTCTTGAAGAGTTCGAAATCTACAAAGCCACGAAAAGAGACCCCAATAACATGTTGAATGAGAAATTATTGTATGGCTCAAATCAACTTTTCAATATAGTCCTTCAACTTCAAGAAGATAACAAAATTAATAATACTGATCATGACCAAACAACTGACTCCAGGAACGGTGTAGGCTAATCAACATGTGAAATCAATTCAGTATCAAGTACCAGCTGATAAACAATGTTTTTTATATACGCAGTACAATCTCGTTTAAATGTTACTAATTGTGTTTTAATATTTATTCTTTGAAGACATCGTTTTTATGAAGATTTAACGTTCTTAAGTTTTGAAAATGACTATTTTATAGTCAAAATTATAGTAAACTATATTACTATAATAGGAATTGGAGACATTAAGGTACGTAACCTATTAATTCAAATACCAATTCCAGAAGGCTAATCATGAATAAACCTAATAATCTAAATTGGATTAATTTTTTTTTACCACCATATTTGAACGCCAGTAAGCCCATCAATAAACAGGTGCGGCAAAACTGGAATCTCCTGGCAAAGTGCATTCGAAACCCATAAATCAACACATGAACATCATGTAGCACAACCACTATTCCAACAGCTGGTTCTACCAATTTGCAGCAAAATTCAAAGCAGTTTTTTGACGTTATTTCACGGTTTACAGTATTCACAAACTCCTTCGAACGGTAGCTTCAACTTCTTTCTCCGGACTGCCTTCGATTTTTATATTCACTACTATGGTAAAAAATTTTCCGAAGTCAAATAAGATGTTCTAAATCTTGTCAATCTTGTATTAGTGCTAATTCTAAGAGATAGTGTTGAGTTGAATAAGGCTAATATGATGTAACCATTAAATATGAATTAATTCACAGTATTGCATTTCGTTTGTTTTAAACTTATCCACCTACTCCTAGTAGTTGGCATGACAAATTTGGTGTCAGAAGTGGGATTGTAATCGATTAGAATGGGATTATTCTAGAAATCAGAAAAAGAGGCGGGACTTGGGTTGGATTCTTTTTTCCCCCTTTGTTAAAAAAAAATAAATAACATCATTCAATGGTTTAGCTAATAGAAATTTTAAGTCATTAATATTAGGAATTAAGATTATTGTATTTATGTTTCCTAGAAAGGTAAAATTATTCCTTAGAAAACTTAGAAGTAACGTATAATTTAAATACGTAGGTCAAGAAAGAAAAATTGTTTTATGGATTGGAGTTAATGTAGGACGGGGGTTTATCTTTAGAGAGGAGGTATTAGATGGAATAAGTGTACTTAGTAGTTGGCAAGTAACCAAAACTATTCCTTATCCTGCTAAGAAAAATCTTAAAAATTTGATGACACAGTTTCTAAATAAAAGTGATAATGAAACAATTGATATTTGCTTACGTAGATCTATTGTAGCTGTAGTTATAGCTTGATAAAGTAAGAGTCAGCACTAATCACTTTATGTCAAAGTAAACAAACAAACATTTTTTTTTTAGACTGTGGCACTAATTTCCTCTCAAAATTAATTAAAGAGGTATGCAGAATTCTGAGAATCACAAGAAACTTTAGTTTCAGAAGAATGTTTAGAGACTACATGCAAGAAGAAAAGGACTTATAAAGTTAAAATGAGCATCTTTCCATGTGCGAAATTCAAAATAACAACAATGAACAAAGACAAAATGTACTTTATAGTAAGAGATGTAAATTATGTTTATAAATATGAATAAACTTTTATGGTAAATGATTTTCGGAAAAGAACAAGTTCTGTTTTCTTTAGATGTGGAGTAGATTATTGTGGAAAAATATTGAAAAAATACAAAATGAGAATTGCAGAAATTCTTGTGAAGATAAAGCATTTTTAGAGGAAGAGATGTACAGAAAAAGAATAAATGTAAAAAGTCCTTTTCAACATGTTTTACTAGCAAACAGACCACATGATTTTTTTCTATTATTTAATACAAAGTTTAATTTCTATTGTAATGAGTATAAGAAAGAATGTTATAGTTTCAAGGAAAATATATTTCCCTTTTCAAATTGACAAGAATTGGTAATGACTTTTTTTATACCAGGAATAAGAAATTGGGTTTTTGGTTGTATGAAATTAGGAGATTTAACAAAAACAGTTAAAATGGATATCATTGATGTTAGAAAAAGTGAAAAAAATAGAGCTAATGGAAAATGAACAGCAATTCGATTTTGATCAGATGAAAATAAATTATCAAATGAAATTTAAAAAAGAACATGAAAAAAGAAATGTTTGTTATTTGTTCAAGGAGATTTCAGCTGGACAATTTGCAGACAATATCTATGAGATTGAAAGTGTTTCTAGAGTTGAGGAATTCTTTGGAATCAATTGTAAAAATAAATTTATGGTGGATGGATTTACACATAATTGTGAAATAAAGATAAAAGATATGAAAAGAACAAATTATACTGCTTTTGGTTTAGAACAAGTGCTAACATATGAATTTGAAAAAATACATCTAGGCAAAGAATACGGATAAAAGATAAGGATAGACGAGGTATTTGATAAAAAAGATTTGGCTGTGGATAAAAATTTTGAAGAAAAAATAAGAAACATCCTAGAAATTTCAGTAACTTCGAAGAATGAGGTGAAGTATAAAGAGTTTCAGTTTAGTGTGTTTGGGCATTATCTTGATTATGGACTTTTAGAGATGGAAATTGGAATGGAAGAACAAATAGAAGAGAGAATTTTTTATTCAAAAAAGATAGAATCGGAATTTAAAAATAGTAGTGGTTATTTAAATGAATTGAATGGTGTGAATGTAACCTTGCAAACAGAGACTGATTTTGAAGGAATTGCATACTTTGAATGTAAGAAAGGACATTTTAATGAGACATGTGGATTGAAACTAATAAGAATAACTGGAGATCTAACAGATTTATTGGTAACAGTCAATCATCCTAATGAAAGAATTTTTTTGAACAAATTTTTCCAGCAACAAAAGAAGAAAATATAGTTGAGATAAAGTGTAAGTTGGAAAGAAGAAAAAAGACAATGGATGATTATGGTGAACATCTAAGGGAAGGAAAAATTGGTTTGAGTAATTTATATGAAAATTTATTGACTTTGAATAGTATTGGTATCGCCTCACGAAAAACGATGGATGTGATATTAACAATGATTGAATCTGGAATAGTAAATTTTTTATGTATATATTGTTTATAGTCTTACTCTTAGTTTTATTGTATAGGTTAATTTTAGTTCTAAGCAAAAAATTAAAAAAAATATATAATTTAGTGTTAAGTTTATTTAGAGAAACCAAAAAAATATAAAATTTAAAAAAAAGTTTAAATAATATACTTCGAAAGAAGAAAAATCAATGTTCTGGGGTGGATTAACGGGGGAGATGAGGTCAAACCCGTTCTTGAAGGCTCACGCATTGTCAATAAGACGTAAAGGAACATTTGATAATATTATTTTTTTAAATTGTTGGATTTTAAATAATTTAACAATTTTTCAAAAAATATTTAGTTTTAAGTTTTTCAATGGACCCAAAAAAATATTTAAAAATAGATTTAAGTTATTTTAGTATTAAGTTATAAATAAAACATTATCAAAATTATTAAAGTTGCGATTTAAAAAAAATAAATAAATTCAAAATTTCGGGAGAAGGAAAACTCTTCCACAAAGCTAAAAAGCTAGTGTGGTAATGTAGCTAAACCTAACAATCTAAATTGGATTACATTTTTTACCACCATATTTGAACGCCAGTGAGCTCATCAATGAACAGGTGTGGCAAAACTGGAATCTCCTGGCAAAGTGCATTCGAAACCAATAAAGCAACACATGAACATCATGTAGCACAACCGCTATTCCTACAGCTGGTCCTGTAATCCTTCTACTCCATTACCATATTTGGTATCGAGTTGAGCTAGAGGGGATTATCTATGGTCATTTGAGGGAGCCTTAGAGACAGAAGTTATAGAATATTCTATTCCCAGTCCGGGGCGAGAGCAGATGTTTTACCTTCTAAAGTAAAAAAGGCTCCTTTATTTCAATTGTCTACCCAAAATGCTCTGTCAGATGTTGATTCCAACTCCAATTTTTAAATTATTGTTCAATCCAAAAAGTCCCTCCCCTCTTTAATACGCCCTCAGCGTAGTTATCAATTATGTACCTAAATTAATTGAGCTTTTTTGAAGTCAAATAAGATGTTCTAAATCTTGTCAATCTTGTATTAGTGCTAATTCTAGTAGATAGTGTTGAGTTGAATAAGGCAAATATGGTGTAACCATTAAATGTGAACTAACTTACAGTATTGCATTTCGTTTGTTTTAAACGTATCCACCTACTCCTAGTAGTTGGCATGACAATATGAAATAATATATAATGAATTAAACAAAAATAAAAAATTTTTATTTTTTTCAGAAAATGTACCGTCAGATTCAAGTGAAACGGCAAGTCAAATTGGGGTAAGTTAAAGTTTTTTGAACGAGTTTTTAGTTGTACACATACATAATTTTGTGTTGTAAAAGTGATTATCGTTTTAAGAACTCCGACGATGATCCGTCGGAGTGGACCTACAGGGAGCCCGATCTGACACCGTCGGCCTATATTGATCTGACCTACTCGTCACCGCCAATGTACACCGACATGTCTCACTCGTGGCGTAACGAGCGGCGGAACACCTCAATCGATTTGGTAGGTGTGACTCCATAAAAATATATATTTTTCGAAAAACTTCCAATCAAACAAATCTTAACACAAATTATTTTTTTTATTTACAGAACGGTGAGCCACAACCCTTTAATAGTCGACAACCGTAGCCATGGACTTGTTATGCTGTGTGTGATAGTAACATTTTATATTTGCCTTTGTTTATATGATTCTTGTGTGTGTGTTTTCGATATTACTTTATTTATTTTATGTTTCAGTGCGAACTAGACGACTACGAGCCACCGTTAAGCCAGGCAAGGACTGTACGATGTGCAGTCTGCCTGAAAAACCTCCCGACGCTACTAATGCTTCCTTGTCATCAAGTAGTGTATCCTAGGTGTCGCCCTAGGATCACTGATTGTCACCCCTGCAGGGAGGAAATCATCAGCGTCGAGAGGATTTTCTTTTGATTGAGGTGATGTAAGCTACAATAAACAGCCGTTCTTACGGCTAGTGAGACTAGGCCTCTTGTGGAAACACACTATAAACAAAAACGCGCTGTGATCAGTACCTCCTGGGTAGTGTGGAAACCTGATCAGAGCGCACGCTAGATCAATGTATAAATCTTACAGTAGTTAAAAGATTTGGCACCAGGTGCGGTGACATTTTTTATGATGTATATATGAAATATTGCGTTTGTTATTTATTATTGTGCATGTAGAGTGTTTGTTCATTTTTACTGTTAAAACTGGAGTCAATTAGTTGCAAGTTAGTGATATGTGTTAAAAACAACCTTGTGTCCGAGTGGTTCCGCATCCAACCCGTTAGAGGAATTGGAGTGAGTCTAAGAATCGTAAAGACTCAAGCCCTCTTAAAAAACATGGTCGGGTACGCTAACCACTGGACCACGGGGGGGTTGATAGATTTTTGTCTAATTTGTTTAATATATATATTTTTGTTTCGCTGCTAGGAGTGCTGGTAGCAAGATGTAGAGTACAGATGTTTAATGAAGCAAGTCCCAGCACATGCGCGCCAGCCCAGTAGCCGACGGGTTTATCGTAGGCTAAGAGCGTACGAAGGTAGTCGACGGTCGCCGGAAGTACCCGAAAGCATTTATTATAGTACATATATAAAAGGCCACCATCTTGAAAAATAGTGCATTTTATATAGTATAACAAGGGAAAGGTCGCCATCTTTTTGCATTTTATATAGTGTAACAAGGGAATGTGGAGGGAAATTTGGTAATTTGGAGGTAAATGTAGAGAGGGAAATTCCCACAGGGTTGGTAGCACTGCTTCCATCCACCATCTTGGATCCGCTTCCGGTCGCCATCTTGGATCCGGTCACGTTACCCGAAGATGCCCAAAGATGACCGCCATCTTAAATCCGAGAGCCGAAGATACCCGAAGGTGAGCATCGAACTGCCACATTTCGTCTACTTGGAGTATTCAGAACTCAATATATTTTTACAAAACCATACTTTAATAACTATATTTGTAACATTTACTGACAAATCACTTAATTAATTAACATCAAAACAATATTTTACTTTTCATGTTACTCCATATTTACAACAAAAACTATTTTAGGAAATATTATTCATCCTTATTCTAAATAACAGCTGTTTTTTTAATCTGATTTAAACATAGGGGAGTCCAAATCGAAAAAATTAAAAAATATTCATTTTTTTGTTTTAAATTGTTTATTAAACTCCATAAAGCCCTGAGTAATTTGGTATAAATCTTATATTCCTAAGTTGTTCGGAAGTACATGAAAAAAGAAAAAAAATTATAAATCATGCAACTAGCTCTGAGTGACTCTGACTAGGATACACATTGTTGTCATGTCACCTTACAATCATATAGTACACACGAGTAATTTTTTGTGTGGTATTCAAGTTTGCTATGTTGGCTGACTACTGAGAGGACAAATAATAGCAGTAACAAGTTGTTTGACAGTTCATCTGTTGTTGTCTGTGATATTTGTTTATTGTTTACATTCTTACTTTACAGAAAGTGTCATGATTGTGTGTAGTGTTTATTTCTGTATAAATGGAAAACAAACAACGTATTTATTCACGTAGGTCATGCTTCAAAAAGAAGAAAGGTCCATTTAGGAAGCAAACATCTTCTGAAACCAACCAAGAAACACCATCTACTTCCAACGTAGCCTTAGGCCTACTTGGAACCGAAGAAAAACTACCATCAAACTCGTCCAGCCGTAAGTTAAAAGTTTTTATGAAGAAAAAAAAGAGACTTTAGAGTATAATATTGTAGATTTGAACCAACTTAGTAATGATTTGAATGAGGTGGTTGTATGTAGGAGTTGCAATCATAACCTAAGTTTTGTAAAACAAGTTATTGTAGGCCTAGCTTTCAAATTGAATATTATCTGTCTAAACTGCAATATAAAAAATAATCAGTAAATAGCAATAAAATATGTAAGAAAAATGATGAAGGGAAAGACCAAACATATTATGACATCAACGTGATGCTTATAAATGGGCTACGTGCCATCGGAAAAGGCTATACCTCCGGTCAAATATTGTGCGGAGTTATGAATTTGCCCCCTCCAACAACTATGTTCAAAAAACATGAAAATCTATTAGGTTCTACAATTGAAAAACTATGTAAACAAAGTATGACTAATGCTTTAGAGGAGGCTGTTCAATTGAATAAAGGGAGCAGAGACTTATGTGTAGCGGTAGACGGGTCGTGGCAGAAGAGAGGCCATGTGTCACTAAATAGCATTTTATCAGTAACTTCAACTGACACAGGGAAAGTTTTGGACATTTCAATAATGTCGAAGTATTGTCACTGCCCTGAAAGACTTAGAAACCAACATTTGGACACATGTATTGCCAACTATTCAGGAACTAGTGGTGGGATGGAGGTGGCTGGTGCTCTAGAACTGTTCGGTCGGTCTCAGGGATTGTATGATGTGAGATATACAGACTATTTAGGGGACGGCGACTCTAAAGCTTATATGGCAGTGAATGAGGCTAAAGTATATGGTAATACAAATGTAAATAAATTAGAATGCATAGGGCATGTGCAGAAGAGAATGGGGAGCAGAATATTGAAACTGAGACAATCAAAAACTGTTCTCAGCGATGGAAAAAAGATATCTGGTCGCAATCGACTAACAGAAGAGGCAGTACATAGGATTCAAACATATTATGTCCTGGCCATTAGGAGGAACGTAGAAAGTGTGTCTGCTATGCGTAAAGCTGTTTGGGCCACATACTTCTATTTGTCTTCATCAAACGCAAAACCTATGCATTAGCTCTGTCCAACCGATGTCGATACTTGGTGTAAATATAACCAATGTCAACAAAAAAAAACCAAAACTATGACCACAATGCACATTTCCATGTCAATGAAATTGTTATGACTGCCACTAAACACATTTTTAGAGACCTATCTGATACTCACCTAATAGAGAAATGTCTCAAAGGAAAAACTCAAAATCCTAATGAGAGTCTGAATAATACCATTTGGGCAACAATACCAAAAAGGGTCTTCGTTACTCTGGAAACATTAAAATATGGAGTATTTTCAGCTGTATGTGCTTTCAATGATGGGTTCATTAGCAAAGTAAAAATAATGGTAGAACTTGGACTCAAGCCTGGGAAAAATCTAGTTCAAGCTATGGTACGGCTAGAAAACTTAGGCAAGGAAAGCTGAAAAAGCGGCGTTGGATTTAGAAAAAAATTAGACTAAGTAGGATACAGAAAAGAAAAAGATTGGAGGATCAGTTTGAAGAAAATGAGGATCCACATAATCCATGTTATCTAGCTGGGAACTACTAAATTGTCAAGGTAGAATAAAGAATTATATTATTAAACTTTAAATGCAATTTTCCGAAAATTTATTTTTTTTCATCTTTGATGCCACTTTTCTCAGTAACTATAAGGCCTACAAGTACCAAATTTGCACTGCACTTTCTTCTTACTAAGGTCTTTTCACCCTCATAAGGGTTTATCATTGTATACATTTTTAAATAAGAAAAAATTTTTGTAAAATAATTGGCGAAAATTTAGCGGTTTTTTTAAAAAATGACTAAATTTTTTTATATTTTTGAAAAATCTCATGAGTGTGGCTAGGTAAAAGGATGATCTTCAAAATAAAATATATATATATATATAGCTCTAACTTGTTTCTTTCCTGAGAAAAGTGGCATTAACTTAACATTACGTAAGATAGGATTTCGGACTCCCCTTTTAAACATATTTAGAAAGTAAACAAGTTTGGCTACTGTGTACTATAACAAAAACAAATAAAATTATATCCCATTCATAACAATAATTGTTTACTGGACTATCCATTATCTTCACTTCGTAAGTCACTTTATATATTTTATTGAACATCAACACTATACAACACGATTTTGATTTATGTTTTTTATGAACTGAAATGTTTAGCTTTAGTTAACTTGGTTTTTACACCAAAAAGTTTAATTTTCTAGTTTCTTTATATACTTGATATTTTGCTAATATTTAGTGTAGTTATTTTTCATGAGTACTATTTTCCATGATTAACTCAATAATTCAATTAATATAAATTATATAATTATTTTTTAACCAAAGAAAAGGTCACTGTCGTACGAGTTTAAAATTAAGGGTTTACCTGTTTATATTCACATTAAAAGAAAGTGTTTATTAGTAGTTTGTTGTGTTACAAAACTAAAAATCGTTATATTAATCTCGGTTTATTGTAATAATATAAATGTTTTTTCTGAGTTATATGTGAAAATTAGGTAATATGTTTATATAATAAATAACTTGTGAGCTAAATAATAAAGGTTTGGATATTTAAACTGTTTAGATTATATTATTGACGATTTTAGTCCTGCGTGTTAGTACAACATATTCCAAATACAATATCTTTAATCTTTTGTTGTAACAGTGTCGTATTAATTAATAAACAATACATATTTTGTTTCATTACTTTAAGTATTTTCGTGTTTATTGGTTTTTCCTCTTGTTCGTTCATGTTTTATTTTATTAAATAGGAAAATACTGTCCAAAACAACAAAATCGTCATCAACCTCCCCCACAAAACAACTTTCTGTTTTTAGGCCTTCTAGACACCCTGAAGGTTAACCCTAGAAACCTTTGTAAGGTCCATACTCTCTTACGTTACATGTATATGTATAAATGTGTGTTGGGGATAAACCGTGTGAATGGAAAAAGAACTTTTAATAAATATAGAACTTACAATCCGTAACAAAAGTTTGGAGACTCGAGTTTGTATGCTTACAAAAATTAAACTAACAAAGCTATGGTAATGGAACCTGTACCAATATTTTTTTTATTTTAATGTGCGTCGATAGGTGTCAACATTTTTTTTTATTATTTTTTTATATTTATATTTCGTACCGACTGAAAAAGTACACGATTTTTTACTAATTCCAAACTAATCTTGACTTTCGAAATTCACTGACTAAATACCCGTTCATATATCTTGATGAACATTTAATACGTGATTTCTTATGGTATTGATAATACTATATTAAAGTTTCAAAATGTTTCTTTCATTAGAAAAAAAAGTTCTTGTAGATTCTATTAAACAACTTTTCCTAAGCAATTGCTGATCTGATGAGGTTGAACTTGACATTGTTGTAATCAACTAATTTCACATATTTAACTAAATACTTTGTTAACCTTTTACAGCCCATCGTGTATTTTGTAGCGATTTTTATTTGATAGCGAAGCGACGTGCACTGAGCCGTGAGTAACGTGTCCGGCGGGACTGCGGTGTTGCCAAGTCGCTGCCAGTCCAGCCGTCATCCAGGTTCATATAAGAAAATGTAATGTAACATTTTTGGTTTTAAATATTTTTATACCATTTCCCATCACTTTTTCTCATGAGGGCTGTGGACCTCCAATGGCAAGTTTAAAAATGGTTATATTCCTGTAATAAAAGGATTTGTCATAATATCTATGTACAATATTTACAAATACTCAGCCCAACAAGGGCCACGTCATAATATTTAAAGTAATGTACAGTATACACGAGGATTTAAACTCTGATACTTAATTCACAGAGTAAAATCGCCTCAACATTCTTCACTCGTCCTCTTCAGAATAATCACTGTCATCGGATATTTCAGAATCAGTAGTTACTGAAATGACCATTGGCTCTACTTCAGGAAGGTCTTCATTGAGTTGATCGCTGTCCCAGAATTTTTTTCAATTTGCTAAATGTGCTTGATGCACTTCTTCTACAGTTCAGGTGTTACTGAGCGTAGGCTATCCTTGCACAATTCTACCAATACGTCCATGCCTCGACCTTTGTCATTAGCATTCACCAGATTAATTCTGGCAATTTTCCCCTTGACATATGCCCAAACTAGCTCAATTGGATTAACTTCGCAGTGTGCAACGGGACGCCAAAGGAGCTCTTCATCAGGTCTCATCTCTTTTGCAATCACTTCAAGTAACTTTTGGGTCTTCTTGAAATATGGCCTGCCAAGAATTATTAGTTCAGCTTTAGTCATATTTCGGTATTAAAAAACATATTGCACTTAATATCATTACAATTTCTTGCTCGGAAAAATGTTCTCTGGGAGGCATGGCTGTTCTCTGGGAGATGCTTACTCGACAACAACTCACGCAGAATATAAAAAATAAGTGTCAGCGTGCCTTTAAGTAGAGATATAGGTTAAGATTCATGCGTTATTCAGAAACAACAGTCATATTTACAAGATATTTTACAGGGGTGGCCTTACCAGTGAGTCACGACTTTTTCCTGAAGAGGGTTGTTCACCTGGCAACAGGGCATTCCTGACACATAACTCAGGACTGAGCGCCTCACTGCGAACGGCGTTCTCGCTTCAGTGAACATCGCTTCGCTATCAAATAAAAATCGCTACAAAATACACGATGGGCTGTAAAAGGTTAACAAAGTATGTAGTTAAATATGTGAAATTAGCTTATTACAACAATGTCAAGTTCAACCTCGTCAGATCAGCCTTTACTTAGAAAAAGCTGTTTTATAGAATCTACAAGAACTTTTTTTTCTTATGAAAGAAAAATTTTGAAACTTTAATATAGTATTTTCAATACCATAACCAATCACATATTAAATGTTCATCAAGATATATGAACGGGTATTTAGTCAGCGATTTTCAGTCAAGATTAGTTTGGAATTAGTGAAAAATCGTGTACTTTTTCGTTCGGTACAAAGTATAAATATGAAAAAATAATTTAAAAAATCTCGTTGACACCTATCAACATACAATAAAACAATAAAAATATTGGTACAAGTTCCATTACCATAGCTTTGTTAGTTTAATTTTTGTAAGTATCCAAACTCGAGTCTCCAAACTTTTATTACGGATAGTAAGAATTAACAACAAAAAATAAAAACACAGTAAAACCTTAAATAATATAAAAAAGGAGGCAATTCACGCAAAATGTATTGTTTAATAATGGCTTAAAATTATTTTTTAATAGTGGTTAAAAATTATATATTTATTGACTACACGTGTATAAGGTTTGTTAAAATAAATTGTAGAAGAAAATCTCCCCCCCCCCCGTACTCTCATTTACATTTGTATAAATGAAATTTAGTTTATTCAAATATATAATGTGAATAGGAAGTTGGGTTGGACTATTGTAAAACACAATATTTGTGCAATTTAGATAGTTGATCAATCAACATAAAAAATAATAACAATTTCAATGTATTGGGTTAAATTGATCTCATTGTAAAAATATTAATAATGGAACTTTTAACTGTCAGCGAGTCACTAGAAGTCTTATGAACTTCAATCCTTTGTGATATTGAAGGCGCTGATTTACATTTAAACAACACAAGTTATGTAATGTACTTGTCGCAGTTACTAATTATATTATGTACATTACATGATTTGTAATGTAACTTTCAATGTAAATCAGCGCCTTCAATATCAGAAAGGTATGAAGTTCTCGTGACTCGCAGATTATGCAAGGGTTGGTGGAACGTAGGCAAAAATAATGATAAAAATAAATAATTATAGTACTTAAACATTAACTTTAGTAAACACCCCTAAGTTGATATTCCTTGTTGTCAGTTATAGCTTCATATTACATTTATTTAACTGAAATACAATATGTTTACTATGTAAATATTCATAAATTGATTACATCTAAAATTGTCCATTCGTAATACTAGATAAAAATTTATACTAAACGAGTGACATTTTCTGGCTACTTGTTTCTAAAAAAATGACGATGATTATTTAAACATTTACTTGCCTATTACCGAATAAATTAGTTGAAAAATAATAGATTTAGGAAAACATATATTTTCAATTTTAACTATACCAAATTTTAAAATTTAATTTCCAAACTTTTATAATTTCTTAGAAACCATAACTCTATATTTATAATCTTAAATTGAATATAAGTTTAAAAAACTATTATGAGGCTTATTTCATTCGAATACTTTTGTTTATTCTTTAGTAATGAAGATAAGAACGTGCTGACATTTTAAATGCCAAACATATAAACTTGAAAATATAAACGTTAAATACCAGTAACGTACTCTGTTTAGTATACACTTCACTAAACTTCTCCAATGTTCCACGGAGGGGCAGCACAATGACGAGAACAAGCCTCGTATTTTACTGTAAATAGCTGAAACCAACTGAAGATTTATTGCAGCAGCAAAACAGGCAAAAGATATAATTTTGATTTAAAACTTACACATTGATTATTAAATATTGACATACTTAAAGCTAAATTAAACTGTAATAAATGAAGCAACAACTTTAAATTATACATCAACAATAAGGGAGTTAGATAAATTGCGTTGTGTTGATATATATCATAATCGATTTCCTAATATATATGAAATGTAATTTTTAAGAATATTAATGTACCTATAAATATATTTTATTTGTACTGTAAAACATACCTGATGGTTATTTTTTATTCTAAATAAATCACTAATAAAATTATGTATACCAAAAACCCCGTAAACACTGACATTAGATTATTGTAATTTATAATTCATTTAATAAAACAATGAATAGCCATGCCATAGTTTCACTTAAAATGTATAATACATAAAATAATCTGATTGCCATGTATCCTGCGAAGTACTTTTGCAAAAACCTTTTTAATTGGCTTTTAAAACCCCATTTAATTCAATATACGAATTTTTTAACTTCAAAGACTTTAATTTTAATTTTGTCAAAACTTTTTAAATATTAATTTTGACATCATATAAAACCTATATTTAATGTATTAATTTAGAGTATATATGATTTCACGTGCAATCTTTCTCCATTACTTAATGTTTATTTTGTAATTACTTAGTTGTATTCTTTTATTATACTATCACTAAATATTAGTTTCTTAGACTTATCACATACATGATTAAAAACGACATTGTAAATACTTTTAAGTAAGTTTGTATGACTAATAAAGATATTTGAATTTGAATAAAAGAATCTAACAATAAATGTTATAAGAAAATAATTCGTAACAATTAAATGTAAACTAAAATATTAATTTCAAGTCAAATAACCACATTGTGCTTTGTAATAATAGCTTTAGCTTTAGCTGATCACTAAATGTTATCAATTGAAATTTACATTTTCCACAACAGTTTGGTTTCAATAGGGGAAAATCAATAGCTGATGCAATTTACGTATAGAAATTTTCAGTAGCAAATGCTTTATATGTAGAAAAACCAACAGTAAGATTTTTTATGATTGATCAAAGGTGATTGACACATTGATCGTGTAAAACTATTAACCAAGTTTGATTATTTTGGAGTAAGTGGATATTTCCATTTATGGATCACTTCTTATCTTTCTGGTAGGAGTCAAGTCGTTCAACTACCACATATTGAAAATTATGGTTTCCATCATTGTGTGCAATCCTCAACAGCAGCCGCTATATCTAGGGGAGCTACAGGGCTCTGTACTCGGTCCTATACTCTTAATAATTTTTATGAAGCATCTTCCTAAATCAGTTCATGGCTCTTAAGTTTATTAATTTGCTAATGACACGTTGTGTGATATCAGTGCCTACCTAAGCTTGAGGTAAAATCATTTGAAACTTCCAGTGCACTTTTTAAGTAGTCTGATCAGAAAAGTGTTATTCTTAACATAACTAAGACATATGGCAATAGTTTTAAAATCTACTGCCCAAGAAATATTAAAAACAACTCAACTGTTTTATTAATGATTATGGATTCCCATGTTCCTTGACTACTTTCATCAGCCTAAATATTTCAAACATTTGAATTTTATAATACCCATGTAGATTCTGTTTGTAAAAAAATTATTTTGACGTTTTCGCTTTTTCATGGCTGTCTATTCCTAATTAATATGTTTAACTTACAGCATACTGTTTGATTTATCCATTCCTAGTTTATGCTTGGATTACCTTGGACTGACTATACCGTAACCTGTAACAGTCTCCTTATTCCTTTTGTTATCTTAACCACTAGTTGGTT
Source organism: Stictocephala bisonia (assembly GCA_035578905.1). NCBI lineage: Eukaryota > Metazoa > Arthropoda > Insecta > Hemiptera > Membracidae > Stictocephala > Stictocephala bisonia. The sequence continues at coordinate 19,963 of JAQJVL010008200.1, forward strand.
ACGCGTTACTACTATTAACCAACTAGTGGTCTCGATAATAATTGTAATGTACCTTCATTAAATTGATATGAATTTATTCATCATATATATATGAAGATATGTCTTAAACATTTAGTTTTCCATATATTTCTCTGTATGTGCTTTTTACCTAAAAATGTATAACTTGAGAGACATTTCATAAACTTGAGAGATAAATGAATGAAACTTAAGGTATATTTGGTATAAAACATCCAGCGTGGCTGTTCCTTGGATTGTGACCGGTGGGAGATCCCATCCTTGCACACAGCCCGCTTATCCGGTAACTAGTGTTGGTTTGGAAGTCATCTTTCCACCGTTGACCCTAGGTTAAGTGTTAGAGCTGGCTTCTTAGCCCTAAACACTCCTTGTAAAATAAAACATCCTTAAACCTTATTGTGTTTCGCTTTCTTAATCATCATTATATATATATACTGGTTTTAAGTTCAAATATCGTAAGATATAATAATCATTACTTGATTATTTTATTGTTCATTGAACCATGCACTTTAAAGTTAGGGTGTAAGTATTTACATGTCAAACTTTTGTTGACATTTAAAATTATAATTTAAGGCCAACCAACATTAGTTTACAGCAATTAAAATTATGTTAAAATGCATTGGCGTATTTCAGCGGTTTCATTATTACCTTATAAGACAACCCGCCAATTATCTTTGCAAAAGGAATTTTTAACAAAATCTATTTTTTTTTTTTTTTTT
>JAQJVL010008201.1:0-20663 GCA_035578905.1 Stictocephala bisonia
CTTGAAGAACATCATGAGCATAAACAGAATGATAACCTCGGTGCGATCACATCCTGCATACGAGGCACCCAGCATGAAGGGGATAGGCAGCGTATTGGCTGAAAAAATAAAAAAATAGATCTTAGAATTACATTTCTAAAGCCAAAAATTTAGTAAATTTATTTCTCTAAGCAAATCCAATAAAACACGACAGTCTTTAAATTTTGAATAAAATTACATTTACGATTACTTTATACACTGATAACCTACCTTTACTACAAAATACCTTAGATATTTTAAAGTATAAAGGTAAAACTACATGTTAGGTAATTTTCAACTTAATAACACTTATAAAGTCTGGTCATGAAGATTGCGCTAAGTTCTTTCATGACCCCCATAAGATGAATTGAACTTTTCCCCTAATTTTATTTGCTCTTATTAATTCAAGAATGCCTCAAAATTAATCAAAAATAGAAATAATTCAAATATATGTAGCCTTAGGAATGTTTTCATTATACAGGGTGTCCCTGAACTCTCTGAGGATCATTTTAGGTACCGGTATTGATTTGGGTAAAAAAACAAGACATAATATCTTATTTAAAAATTCCAAATCACCTCCAGTACCCGTACAGCCGCCATTTTGTATTTTTTACTAATTATTTTTTATTTGTTTAATTATTTAATCTATAGAGCTATAATTTGGTATACACATTAATAAAACTATTTTCTTACTGAAATCAAAAATGTTTTAAACATATTTTCAAAATGGTGGCACTTTGAAATTTTTGATCCTTAATAACTTTTAAAAGGTTAGGAATGCAACAAAATTAAAAGAATACATTTTTATTGCAAATTTTATTTGCAATGCAAGAAAGTAACTTTGTATGAAATCAGATGTCAAACAACCGAGATTTGAGTATTTCTGTATTTAATCATTTACACGTGAATGTGTACAGCCATGGTGCCGTCCCGCGCGAGTCACCCACAACAATACATCAGCAATCTATTCTGATTACTTTCATCCAAAACACTACAATAAAGTGATTTGTGACATTATTGTAATGAATGCCCTTAGCAGGCAACGGGGAAAAAAGCTACACATAATTTCGTTGTTATGAAATTAAAAATTAATTTCAACCTTAAGTAGTGCCCTATAAACTAGATTTTTGTAAATTCTAGGTTGGTAGAATTGTTGAATGTGCTGGAATTATTCAAGAAAAAAAGCATTTTCTGCTGTGTGCCAGTCACTTTCCAATCGGTTTTTTCCTTTCTAATCAAATGAGAAGACGAAATTGTGAGCATAGTTTGTAATGTGAAAATAAATTCAATTAAAGTTCCAATTTATAGTCTATTGCCTTTTTAATATTACTTGTTTTATTTCTACCTGCTTTGCATCACAAATAAAATTTACAAATATTCTAATCTTAATAAATTTTTAAATTAAATTAGAACAACGAAAATCACAAGCAACTTTTTTCACTTTGTACTGAAAAGTGCCTGCTAGGGGCATTTTTATGACACAAATCACTTTATTGTAGTGTTTTGAATAAAATTAATCAGAATAGATCCCTGATGTATTGTTGTGGTTGACTCGCACGGCACGGCACCATGGCTGTACACATTCACGCATAAATGATTACATACAAACATACTCAAATCTCGGTTGTTTGTCATCCGATCTTATACAACGTTACTTTTATGGATTGTAAATAAAATTTTCAATAAAAAGGTATACTTTTAATTTTTAAAAGTTATTAGGGATCAAAGCGAATTGAAAATATTTAAAAAAATTTTTGATATTTTTATCACAGTAAGAAAATTATTTTATTAATGTGTAAACCCAATTTTAACTTTATAGATTTAATAGTTTTAAAAATAAATAGTAAAAAATACAAAATGGCGGCTGTTAGGGTACCGGAGGAGATTTGGAATTTTTAAATAGGATATTATGTCTTGTTTTTGACCCACAATCGATACCTAAAAAGATCCTCAGAGAGTTCAGGGACACCCTGTAGTAAATGTTATTTTCCAAGTCACGATAAATATCTATAACAGTTTTAATTGAATGAAAAATTAGATGTAGGCTATAATTATGTTAATGATTAATTATGCAACACTTCACTTCACCCCCTTGTTGATTACTTCACTTCGCCCCATGTTCTAGAACCTAAGAATACCTTAATAACTGATTCAATAGTAGAACTAACCAAGGAAGGAGAACACCTTTCGGTTGTTAGTGATGGTCTGATACTTGTTCTTTATAAGCCAATCACACAGGTACCCACTGCCAACGGACAAAGGGATCATGGCAAGATGGGGCAGTGCAGAAAACAACCCACTCTGGAAAAGAATAACTAACTGTAAATAAAGAATTTTAACTGTCGATAGATGTTGTTCAATGACTTTATTACTACGCATACTACAATAATACACATTGTAAATATAAATATCATCCGTAACAAAACCCTATTATGTATCCCACCTTAAAACAAAATGATTCTTTTATGGATTCCTCTGGTCTGAGGAAGGTGGTTACAAATGGTTTCCCAAAATCCACCACTGTATTATTTGTTGTGCATTTTGAATCTATATCGTAGTATATTGCACATTTTCTACCTATATTGTAGTATGTTTTTGTATTTTGTACTTATATTGTAGTAGGGCCTATATTTGCGTTGTGTGATATTCACTTGTTCTGTATAAAACAAAATACAATTCAAAGTTAATCAAAAAATTGATCTAGACATTTGTATGAATGCCATCAAAAGGATAACTGGAATCAAAAATATTCAAGATATTGCCACCAGGGGGACCAGTGTGGCAACATGGACTGTCTATTTAACACTTCATCGTTTAGGGACCAGTGTGGCAACATGGACTGTCTATTTAACACTTCATCGTTTAGGGACCAGTGTGGCAACATGGACTGTCTATTTAACACTTCATCGTTTAGGGACCAGTGTGGCAACATGGACTGTCTATTTAACACTTCATCGTTTAGGGACCAGTGTGGCAACATGGACTGTCTATTTAACACTTCATCGTTTAGGGACCAGTGTGGCAACATGGACTGTCTATTTAACACTTCATCGTTTAGGGACCAGTGTGGCAACATGGACTGTCTATTTAACACTTCATCGTTTAGGGACCAGTGTGGCAACATGGACTGTCTATTTAACACTTCATCGTTTAGGGACCAGTGTGGCAACATGGACTGTCTATTTAACACTTCATCGTTTAGGGACCAGTGTGGCAACATGGACTGTCTATTTAACACTTCATCGTTTAGGGACCAGTGTGGCAACATGGACTGTCTATTTAACACTTCATCGTTTAGGGACCAGTGTGGCAACATGGACTGTCTATTTAACACTTCATCGTTTAGGGACCAGTGTGGCAACATGGACTGTCTATTTAACACTTCATCGTTTAGGGACCAGTGTGGCAACATGGACTGTCTATTTAACACTTCATCGTTTAGGGACCAGTGTGGCAACATGGACTGTCTATTTAACACTTCATCGTTTAGGGACCAGTGTGGCAACATGGACTGTCTATTTAACACTTCATCGTTTAGGGACCAGTGTGGCAACATGGACTGTCTATTTAACACTTCATCGTTTAGGGACCAGTGTGGCAACATGGACTGTCTATTTAACACTTCATCGTTTAGGGACCAGTGTGGCAACATGGACTGTCTATTTAACACTTCATCGTTTAGGGACCAGTGTGGCAACATGGACTGTCTATTTAACACTTCATCGTTTAGGGACCAGTGTGGCAACATGGACTGTCTATTTAACACTTCATCGTTTAGGGACCAGTGTGGCAACATGGACTGTCTATTTAACACTTCATCGTTTAGGGACCAGTGTGGCAACATGGACTGTCTATTTAACACTTCATCGTTTAGGGACCAGTGTGGCAACATGGACTGTCTATTTAACACTTCATCGTTTAGGGACCAGTGTGGCAACATGGACTGTCTATTTAACACTTCATCGTTTAGGGACCAGTGTGGCAACATGGACTGTCTATTTAACACTTCATCGTTTAGGGACCAGTGTGGCAACATGGACTGTCTATTTAACACTTCATCGTTTAGGGACCAGTGTGGCAACATGGACTGTCTATTTAACACTTCATCGTTTAGGGACCAGTGTGGCAACATGGACTGTCTATTTAACACTTCATCGTTTAGGGACCAGTGTGGCAACATGGACTGTCTATTTAACACTTCATCGTTTAGGGACCAGTGTGGCAACATGGACTGTCTATTTAACACTTCATCGTTTAGGGACCAGTGTGGCAACATGGACTGTCTATTTAACACTTCATCGTTTATTGTGTTCAACTACATTTATAATTCTTTACTAAATTTTAAATAACAGAAAAAATCATATTAAAATCTGATTTCTTACTCTTTTATAGGTATCCCCTGTGGTTATGTTTTATCTGTCTTTATTAGCTGGAATTTTTTAATAATCCTTGAGTACAAGCTTCTCCTTTGAAATACAAATATTTTGTTCAAATTTCTCTAAACTAGATGACTTTTCTGATGTGACTAATTGTTATAATGTAACTGATCTAAGCCACAGAGTAGAAAGGAACAGAGTGCGCTGAATAGGTGTCAAGTAGTTCGTTCTCCATGAGGGTGACAGGGCCAGCACCATTGTCAGTCCCTCTCCTTATTGCCCCCAAAATTCTGAAGGAAAAGTAGTGATTATTATTTAAACTTTATGAAGGTTTACATAACTGGTAACTGTCGATGAGTCTCTGTTTCTTTTTTCTCTAAGTCTAAGCGTAGGAAACTCTTTTTAGTTTTGTTAACAGGATTTAATGTTTGTAAACTTATCAAGCGATAATGGTATTGAGTTTTTTCTTTTGGAATGAATTTGAGCAAAAACTATTTTAAATTAGTCCTTGACGACTACATCTCTTAATTACTAATTAGTAACATTAAACATGAGAATTCTATAGAGAAAATAATTGACGTAACTTTATCTTATAATAAAAAGAATGTATCAATCTATCAATAATACTTTTCACTTACATACTGTATAAAGGGAGTATAAAAGACCACCTGGGTCACTAATTGAACGGACTAAACGAACTGAAATGAAATATTTCTTCCAACTCTAACCCTACATTCCAACCTCAAAGAATTCAAGAAAATTATTTCCAACCCAGTTATTTGCCCCAAAAATGAAAGTTGGGGGGGGGGAGGGTTGGAGTTGGTCGGTTTTGGAATGTTTACCATCAACCTATATAATGTTGTATTTAAAAGTAAAGGTCTCTAAAAATAAAATATTTTTGTATTTAAAGGTTTGCAATTTTGTTGAAATTTTGAAATGGCAGATGACAACTAAGGAAATGTAAAAATATAGTTTTTTGTCTGCTTTTTGAAAATCATAACAGATAATTACAAAATTCTAAGTAGAAAAATATTTTCTTTTTAGAGACCTTTTTTTAGTAGCCCAAATGGTCTGATACTTCCTATATAATACAAATTCAGATATGCCAATTTGTAAACAGGAGGTTGAACCTCTTGTATACAACAAAACCATTATATACAAACAAAAACAAACAAAAAATGAAATTGTCATTACAAAATGAAAGTCAGCTTACAAATCAATTGGGTTATTTTTTTAAAGCCAAATATTGGTTAACTCATTGGAAAGTGAATAACAGTATTAAAATTTTTTTAAAATATGTATCATGCAAACAAAAATAAGTTGTTTCTTTTTCTCATAGGAACAGTACATTTGGATAGTGATCATTTCTTTATTGTTATCTTGTGCCAGCGAATCTTTACTATAGCAGTTAAAAAATGCAAGTTACAACATATTTTTTCAGCTAATATACTTGTGAAAATGTTGGATTGTTTCAACTGGATTTTTCACTATTTATAGTAGGTTATAAATAACCAATAATATTTTTCAAGTACCTGTATGAATAGAAAATAAAGTTACTTATTTCTGAAAAAAGCTTGAACAAAAATATGGCAAAAACTACACTTATGAAGAACAAAAGAATAGTAAATACCAGGACGGGGGAGGGGGGATACTCCAAGTAAAATTGTGGAAAATTGTAAAAGAAATTAAGCATATGCTTCAATCCAATAGAACCTTTATAAAGAACAGACTAGAGGGAAGTAGATTTTAAAATAACCCATAGGCCTCTCAAAGCATCCAGAAACAACCTCAGGAAACAATATGAATAGCAGCTGGACAGTATTGAATATATAAAATTACATAGCAGTTTAGCCAACCTTATGATGACAATAATGACAACACATAGAGACTTTAAAATATCTAGCAATAACAGTGGTCACACCTTCATATAAAACTTAAATCTATAATTAGGACAGTTAGAGAGTGACCTGCCTGTTATATTTAGCGCATGTAGGGGGTTCAGAAGTAAAGGGGCACCATTCAGCTTCCATCTATCAAGGGCATGACTAACTTCACTTTATATGTTCAACTTCCACAATAATGTTCAGTTGAAAATAATAACTGTAATGAACTATACAAGTTTATTTTATTATTGTTCATTTTTTACATTATGATTAGTTGTAATTATTATTAATACTTGTTATTTGAATACTATAAAGGGTGATTTTTAATTAATCCTAATATAAAAGAATAAAACATTGTTTTTATATCAATGTTGCAATACCAAAAATTTCTGTTTTTAACTGTTTGAGCGTTCATAGATTAGAAAGGGCTAATAACATTACTGGGAAAATGTAAAGAATAAAAAAGTCTTAAAATTATATTTTCTATCAGAAACAATCATTAAATACATATTGTTCAATAAGGAAAATTTAAGTTGTCCTCCATTTTGGAAAATTGTGTCTTTTTTTAACATTGCTAAATTCATATTTTTATTAATGTGGAAAAAGTAAGTGAAGTTCCCCAGTTAAAGTTTGTTGTATCTCTGCAGGTTTAAAAGACCCCTATGGTGCATACTTAAATAAAATCACCCTGTATAATGATTTAATTTAATAACTGTTCTAAGCTTGATTTGTTAGTATTAATCAAACCAACGAACGGTCACGGCTACTAACAACGTATTGGATGAGTTTGGTACTGTGATGCCATCCTACAGCCTATTTTCCATGACAATATTAAATGGAATAACACAGTGGAGGAAGAGTAGTTTTCTACCTCATTTCCACCACTCAGTGCATATCTCTTGCACTGATGCATTCAGTAGGTCACGTTCTGCAGTATATCTATATTATGAAATACATTTTATTAGGAATCACAATAGTACATATTACAAATTGGTATGCGTAAACAATACTCACATTTTTCACATCAAAATTCAGAACTTTGCCCATATAAGTTGGCATCTCATTGACCATAGTGAACAATGCCCATGCATGTCCAAAATTGATCAGAATTGCAACGAAAAATGGAAGTGATGTCAAAATACTTCTCCATGGAATATGCTTTGGCTTCTGCAATCACAAAATAAAGGAAACATTACTAAAATGAGAAGGCAATATTAAATGGATGATAGTTCTATTTATCGGAAAAAATTAAAACCTAATTTTTACCTGAGGAAGTTGGGCCTGGTCCCATAGTTTCCCTGGCAATTGGGTTATTAATAATTAGTCCTTTCTGAGCTAGGTCGAATTCAGATAGTAACAATGACTTCACACATTCATCTACACCCATCACACTCATTCACACCTCATATTTGCTCATATCTTTACGATCGGCGTCTTAGAGATGAATAATGAATTAATTCTTTTGCAACTTAAACCTAATACCAACAGCTTAAAGTGACAGCTAAAACATGGAAAGAGATATAGAAGGAAAGTATACAATATCTTCTATACATATAAAAGGTAAAGCCCTCACTGACTGACTCACTCATTCATCATTAAATTCTCCAACTTCCCACATAAGTAGAGAGCTGAAATTTTGTACGCTGTGTCTTTAGATCTTAAATAGGACAACTAAAGTATTTTCATCTTGATAAAGTACTCCTAAGGGGTAGAAACCACCCCGAAAAGATTGCTCCATAAGGATAACATTGGGTTGATTTTAGTAAATTAATAACAGCTGTTTTGAGAATAAATAAACATGTTTGTTTTGTATGTTTGACACTATCCTATTGATTCCACATAACAAAGCTGCTCTTTTATAGATGCATTTTTAATATTATACTATGATTTTAATATTCAGCTGTTAAACAAAAACAAATAAAATGAACATGTTTGAAACATGCTGAGTAATTCCATTTGGTATTTATACTAAAATACGTAACAAAGCAAGTAATGTGAGTGAGATACTGTAAATTTAATATTGTGATTTTACGTTGTACAGTTAATCTACTATTATTTGTAATCAAAAGTCACATGCCGATACCGAAGGCCAAGGTGTATCGAGCGCAGCGAGTGTCGGGGTTTGCACATGAAGCGTACAGGGGTGTCCCCTAGCACGACTAGCCAGTGGTTCTGATATTTTTAACGATGTTTACAGCGACAACTGTATTCAAACTTGTCATTTGATTAGCCATGGAGAATAGGATGAAAACAGTATAACTTACAATATTGTATTGGTAAAACTGTATGATGACTATGCCAGAACTCACACATCAGCCGTGGCAATTTATAATGAAATATTATCAGGCTACCATTAAACAAATATTATTCTAGGAAAGTAAAAATGGAATATTTTTCAAATCCATTCATCCAATAGAGGCTTTTAGTTGATTAGATTACAACTGAGCAATATTCCTTTCTGTCCACTATCAATCTTAAAAATATCACATAGATTTATTTATTCTTACGATGCAGATCATCAAGATTTTTCGGAATTTGTTGAATGAATGTGATGAGTGTAGATGAATGTACTCTCTGTTACTCGCTACGGCAAACAAATGTTTAGTGACATTAATTACTGCCCAATGAAAATTGAACAGCCTAGTTGATCCATATCAAAATATTTTCTGAGAACCTTTGGCCTTATCCAACTAAGATACTAAATAATTACACATTTCGGAGAATCTCCTCTTGTTCTCCCACACATACGCAGAAACAAGCACACGTGTACCGACACACAATCACAGTTTAAATTGCCAATTTTAATTATGAACAAGATATTTAAGATTGGTGGTGTACAAAGTGAAGTTAAACTGTGTATGTGAGTAAAAATTGTATACCTAAAGGTGGAAGAGACATTGAAATTTACAGTGGACATTTATTACATGGACCATTGGTGGTAAAACTTTGGCCTTTTCCTCTTTTTGTGTTTTCAGCCTTCTTCATTAGGTCTAATCAAAATAATATTAAAGAAGTTGATAAAATTATAGTACTGAAAAGTGAAGGACTTGTTACAATCATAATCTTACCTTAATGACTTACCAAGGAACTGCTATTATTACCATTGCAGGTGTATGGATAGTTGGTTGGATCAGTACCATTGCACGTGTATGGATAGGTGGGTGATTGGGTCAGTACCACTGTTCAAGAATAGGTTTGTGGGTCAGTACCACTGCACATGTATGGATAGGTGGGTGATTGGGTCAGTACCACTGTTCAAGAATAGGTCTGTGGGTCATTACCATTGCACGTGTATGGATAGGTGGTTGATTGGGTCAGTACCACTGTTCAAGAATAGGTTTGTGGGTCAGTACCATTGCACATGTATGGGTGGGTGGTTGGGTCAGTACCATTGCACGTGTATGGATAGGTGGGTGATTGGGTCAGTACCACTGTTCAAGAATAGGTTTGTGGGTCAGTACCATTGCACATGTATGGGTGGGTGGTTGGGTCAGTACCATTGCACGTGTATGGATAGGTGGGTGATTGGGTCAGTACCACTGTTTGTGGGTCAGTACCACTGCACAAGATTAGGTTGGTGGGTCAGTACCATTGCACATGTATGGGTAGGTGGTTGTGTCAGTACCATTGCACGTGTATGGATAGGTGGGTGATTGGGTCAGTACCACTGTTTGTGGGTCAGTACCACTGCACAAGATTAGGTTGGTGGGTCAGTACCATTGCACGTGTATGGGTAGGTGGTTGTGTCAGTACCATTGCACGTGTATGGATATGTGTATGGTTGGGTCAGTACCATTGTTCAAGAATAGGTTTGTGGGTCAGTTCCATTGCACGTGTATGGGTGGGTGGTTGTGTCAGTACCATTGCACGTGTATGGATAGGTGGGTGATTGGGTCAGTACCATTGCATGTGTATGGTTAAGTGGGTGATTGGGTCAGTACCGCTGCACAAGAATAGGTTGGTGGATCAATACCATTGCACTTGTATGGGTGGGTGATTGGGTCAGTACCACTGCACAAGTATAGGTGGGTGGGTTAGTACCACTGTACCTGTATGGATGAGTCTTACTCTCTAGGTGGTAGTAAGTACAATGTTCTTTAGTTCCAGGGTTTCTTGTTTATATGCTGGCATACTGCAATATTTGAATATCTTTTGACAGTAATTACTCATAGAACACAACATGGTTCTAGTTCCTTAAAACTTAAGAGTTACAGCACCTAAAATTTGTTTAATCTGGGTCTGCATTAATCTAGACTTCAGTACCTACTTGCCTACTTCACAAACCTCTTTGGCATTAACTGCCTGCTGAGACAGGATCATTTCTTTCTCTTTCTCTGAGATGAAAGGATGTTCAGCAGGTGAGCTGTAGCAGAGGGTGTACCAGCCAAGGCACCAAATCAAACCTACGATGCCGCAGAAGTAGAAAATTGGCTCCCATCCGGAAAACGTGTCTAGGATGATACCTGATACTATGTAGCCCACTGCGTTGCCGATCATAACACCTACACTACCAAAGAGGAGGTCAGTAATAATGTTTAACATATTACACACCCCGTTTTGTTAAAATGAAATGAAACTATAAACCCAACTATTGCAGGTTAATTTTAGGGCACTAGGCCTAGAACTTCAGTAAAAAATGAAATGAAAGCATGCCTGGTGGACTGTAAATAGAAACAGACACACAACACAAAAATAGTTTTATTTCAGGGCCACTAGGCCCTTCCTCAATAACTAGACACTGGATACACAGTCACATTTTGGGTATTGCCAACTTTGGAGCACTTGAACTTGAAAATATTTTAATATACTGTAGTTGGTAATATTTATAGTAACACAAATGACAAAATAAAAAAATTAATTTTATGAGACACAGAGAGTTCTGGCTAATGATTGCTATCAAATTACTGGTTAAAGTACAATGTTCTCCAGTTCTAGGGATTTTTATTTGTATGCAAGTATACGACAATATTAGAGTTAGCTAACATTCACTGAAAGAATATTAACTGAGTTAAACTATGATTTTCTGAAACTGGATTGAAGTGAAATAATATTATTAAAAGCCATCTTTTCTGTATACTAACACAAATTATTAGGTTTCATAATGAAAATACCAGTTGGATACTTAATCTTCCATGTATAGGCCTAACAGTACAATTAAATTAGAAACCAGCTTGATTTCTAGTTAACATTTTTATTGAAAAGACAGAGTTCTGTAAACAATAGAAAACTAACAAAATTATCTACTACTGAAAAAAAAAAAATTAATTATCCATTGGAAAGAAATTTTGGAATAGAAGCTAATTTTAAAACACAAAAAGCATAGTTTTGATACAGAACAATAAGAATCTGGTAAGTTCAATATACATTTTCTTAACAATGTTCCCACTTGCCCAATGTACAACACTGATCTTCCCACCGGCCAGTTTAGTTTTCATGTGTCTAAAATATCTCCGGATCCAAACTTGCAAAGTTGATAAAAGTATTAAACTAAGCATGAGTTTAGTCAAGAATTGTATGCTGCTTTTAGCATCTTTAGAAACATGCAATAATTTTCATTAAACATAAAAAATGATGGTACCAGACCAGATCTCTAAAGTATGAACAAACAATTGATATCTCTTACGTCTCTACCAAACCACTGTAACCATGAAGGATCTGTAAGATAAGTAAAACGTTATTCTCTATATGATGAGCTACCGGTAACTATATTGATAAATTAAATTCTATGTGTACATTTATGGAATTAGCTCCATAAACTTCCGCACTAGCCATGAAAATAATTTTGTCTGGATGGCATCAACTGCTGCATCTGAGTACACCCAGTCAGTCCCTATTTCAGATAACAGTGGAACACTCTATGACTTCAAAACCAATGATCCGCAACGCATGCTTGTAGAGAAAATATCTAGCAATTCACACAACAAAACCTAACTCTTAACTCAGGATATAAAATAGTTTACATATTTGGAAAACAATCAACTTAGAATATGACAACTCTACATCTCAAACAGCAAGCAAGCTTTGATTAGCTACTAATCACAAAAAAGAAGAATAAAGAATTAGATTTACAAGTTAAAGGAAATACTTCTTTTTTGCTGAGGTTCAATGGCATTCGATTGTCTTTGGGCTACCTTATGAAATGGAATGATTTATTTAAATGCCTAAAAAGTCGCACCACAAGCAAAATATATACAATTTTAAAAGTAACAAGCAATTAAGTGACATCCAGAAACAGCATACTTGAGTTTTAAAAACCATAACATTTTAGCAATACAATAGAATGATATAAACTTAAAATATCAACAACCGAAACAAATTTTTAACAGTAACTGTACAAGAAACAGTTGTTTTAATAATTAACAAAAAATAACAGTAACAAAAGCCAATATATTAACAGTATAAATTCACATTTTAGAAATTGTATAAAGTTTTAAGTAAAAATATAACAATAAAAAACAAATCTTTTAAAGTCAACCATAAGTAGAATTAGCAATTTGTAGCATTAAAAAAAAATAATGCTTAGATAAACCAACAATAAAACTATCAAAACTGATAGAACAAAAGTAGCAACAATATACAGTATTATCAAAAGGATAAAAAAAAGTAACTAAGATAAGTCTAAAAGAGACAGTGTTAAGTTGAGCTGATAACTATTATGAAATCTCTTCTAATAGCCGAATAAAGGTAGGATTTCAGAGCTAAATGGATTCTTTATCATCGATCTTCATTATTAAATGTCATTAATAATAATAAAAAAAAGGTTCCAAGTTTAAGTAAGTACTCTGAAAGTAACTTGAATGTCCCAAATACACTAAAATTTACTAAATCAAACTTAAAATGTCCTACCCAATAGGTAAGGTAATCTACAAAATAAGCATGGTGATGAAGCTTGCTGACAGATTCCTGGATATCAAGATAAATGGTAACAAACTGTGCTTGATGCTCAATCACACAGACCTTAACTGCAAGAAATGAAGATAGTTTTGTAACAGTAAAACGATCATCCATATATAAAATCATAATGATGAAGAGAGATAAGATGGCAGACTCTCTTAAGAAAACCACTGCTTACAGTCCTTTCAAATATCTTGAGTACCACACACAGAACAGATATTTGTATAAAATTAGATAGTTTTCAAGGTATGTCTTTTGGAAGCAGAGTATCTTCCCGACCGAGAAACTTTCTCGTTATTATATTCCAGCTTAAAAACAGGCAAGTAAAATAAAAATAAAGGAATATCATACCACATGCTGAGAAAAACTTTAGCTCATGCCTCCGTAAAGAACAACATCAATAGATACAACGGGATCGTCAGTTATGACATATTTTCTCGTTCAGGTGGATTTATAATTTTGGGTTTCGCATTCAATTACTCATCATTGAAAAACTGATAAAATGGTACAAATAACTCTCCAAACTTCGAACATAACACAAGGCCATCAATGATAATCCTATTGTTATTTCTTATTGCCAGGGTACAAGAAGAATCATCCTTAAACTGGTCAAAGTACAGAATCCTACTTCTGGTCGCTTTCAACACTTAGTGCATGCTTCCTCATACAGCAAGCTAATACGACTTTCACAGCTCTCCTCAGGCCAGAATAAACCTGTATTAATCAATTCCTACTGAACGCTTAGCTTTCTTAGAACTGGAAAGTTTCCACTTAAGTAACCTTATTAGTCATACTGGACTACTTGCAACTCTCCTTCATTTCAGTGCTGCATTCAGTGCTTGAATTGAAAACATTGGCAGCAGCACTAACATAGAAGAACATATGTTCAGCTGAACAATGACAGGAATTGTATAAATCTAAGTAATTCTCAAAAGGAAAGTTCATCACTGGAAAAATATTCAACAAACCCACCACATGAATGCAGATTTCAAAAGGGGGGTGGCCCATATCTTTTGTGACTAGTGGAACATTATCAAAACATAACTCTATTTCCTAATATTTTGTGAGGATAAGATCCGAGACATTCAGATTCTTATAGATACAAAAAATCAGTAAAAGATACAAAAAGCCTATAAAAATTAGCATAGATTTCATTCTAGCCCTGAAGTGAAGCTGCTCCTTGAATCCATACAAGTTCCCCAATCAGTAACATTAAAATCTCCTAATATCAAGATGTTATGCCTTCTGAAATTAATTTTTCACATCACTTCAAGATAAGTGTTGAAGGTGATAGGATGAACTGACGGAAAAAATTATGAATACCTCAACTAAAACATTCTCAGAAAAAACTCTGAGCATAAGATCAAGTCTTTGCTGACAACAAGCAGAACCCCCACTCTTCTTAGTGAAGTTGGATTCTGCCATCAAACATCTGTATTTGAAGCCTCCATGGTTGGATTAGTAGACTCCACTTAGTAGTTTTTGTTAAGCATACATTGAAACAGACATATTAAAAGATCTCAAGACCAAACCGAATCAGTTGTTTTCTTTTTTTTATAAAATGTACTCAACTACTGAGAGGTGAAAAGATGTTTAGCTCTCAGACATAGTTTTAGGTGTCACACCGCAAATGACCCAGCAAGGTTTTTGAAAATGTTAAAAAGTCCTTTTTAGTGTAATACTAGGATCGCAAGAAAGCCTCTCCTTCATTTACTGCAAAGAAGTCTTTTCCAGTTCCTCTGCTCATAACTATTTTGAACTAATTTTAATCAAAGATCTAAAACAAAATAACTAGGTGGATAGTACCTTTTTTAAACACTTTGTTGAGAACATACTATCAAAAGATAAATTTCATACAATTAATTTGACATGATTGTTGTAAAAAATTCATATAAATTAACTGTTAATTCTTTTGTCAAGTGTGCATAACATTGTATCATTAAAAAAACACACACAGTACGCACTGTAGAACACACAAAAGCAAAAATTGATAGTAAAAGCAACTAATTCAAATTGTAAATATCTTGATAATTTCTACACTTAATTTTTATAAAAATATGTAAGCCTGCTAATACATATTAAACTTATGATATTGAAATGCTCCGGTTTTGTTGTATTGAATTTTAATGCAGAGTCTATCAAGTACATATTTAACAGCTTAATTATACAGATACTAAATTAATAATTAAATATCTCAGGACTATCCTCACCTGACTGAACGATGCCCGTCATCGTAGACCGCTCGTTAGGGGGCGCCCACTTGGCCACCAGGGCACTTGTACTGGGGAACATCACCCCCTGAGAACATAACAAATTAATCGTTTGATGAGAAAAGAACTGAAATTGAGTCAGTGGTTTAAAGAAAATATATCTCATAACCCTAGGTCTGTTGATATTCATGACCAGAACTTGAATTGGAGCCAAATTAATATTAAATTAAAATTACACACATACATAACCGCTCCTACTTAATTTGTGTGTGGGTCTAGGTTTGTTAACCAACTTTCGACATTCTTCTGTCATTTCATAGTTCTCTGATACATCTTCACAATCCAGTTCTTCGTTATTAATATTTTCTTTTAAGCTGCCCATACACGTCATCCGTGGCCTTCCTTTTCCTCTCCTTCCTCTTTCTTGAGTCTCCAATACTTTCACAGAGATTCTTGTCTCACTCATTCTTTTCACACGTCCAAACCATTCTTCAGTTATTTTCTACTCATTCAATTTTTTTGTAGTTTTTTATTTTAGTTAATTTAAAACTTCATTAGCCAGTTCACATGGGCTAACAAACCGGTGGGTGAACTTTATACAACGAGTGAAGTACCAACATTTGGCTCAGTGGGGATTCGAAACTTGAACCATGCCCTCCCCAGTCAGAAGCCTTAGCCACTGAGCCACCACGTCAGCAAATTCTTATCTCCTTTCTAATGCCCACTTTCTTACTTTATCCACAGGGAAGAAAGAAATAGAGATTGCATCCAATAGTGTGCTAAATGTGTGTCGAGACTTTATTTCTCTAGTTTGCCACGCGTATGGTAGGCTCAGCACCTTGTCAGTCCCTCCCTTTATTCTCCCCAAATCCTCAACGATAACGTAGTAAATAATTATTAAATGTATAAAGACGTAAATTAGTTGAAATCTTTTTAAAACTGCCATTGAGACGTTCACTGCGACCATAAGAAAGCGATCTCTGTTTCTCTCTAAACTGTGCTTGATCTAATCGCATACTTCTCAAAACTTCATAAATTAATGATTATACAAGTATTCAGTCATACATCTTGGAGTTCAGATTCATACATTATATGTTCACTGACTGTCCATATACTTCTCTGGATGTTGAAGGGGATACGTTACAGTCCATCATACAGTAACGTATATGATGGACAGTCTAGAAACATACTTCTCTGGATGTTGAATGGGATACGTTACAGTCCATCATACAGTAACGTATATGATGAACAGTCTAGAAACATATTTGTGGAGCGAAAACTTCTGATTATAATCAACACATACATCCTTGAGGCTGTTACTACGGTCTGCTCAAAGAGACTACAGCACAATTATGATATCCACCGCTGCAATACAAGCTATGCTCACCATTTCAATATTCTAGAACACCACAGCCGGGGTTTAAGCATAAAGCCCTCTTACACCGGAGCAACATTTTTTAACATGCTGCTTAAAATAATTAAAAGGTTCAATCTTGAAAGTTTTAAAACCAGACTGAATGACCACAGCAACATCCATTTTACAGCATAAATAAATATCTGAACTGGTGTGCCTTTTAATGAATGAGAGACTCCAGCCTTTTATTATCTATATCCTTCTTTCAAAAACTTTTTGCTAAACTGACACTATTTCAATCTTGAAGATTGTAAATAAAGTAAATATATTTACATCTAACTATTATTATATTTATCATTTCTACACAAGCAAGGTTGGCCTTGTTGCTAATATCATATTGTTTACCCTAATAATTATTAATTTGTATTATTATATTATAAAGTTTATAATATATTATTTATTTTATTATTATAATATATTATTTTTATAATATATTAGGGTGTCTTAAAAGTACCACCCCCCCTATTAACTTTCTTATGAATATAGATAAAGTGATTTACTTCTGGGAATGTTTATATGACCAACTAAGGAGTTTTTTTATGTATGCAAATTTTTTACACCCCCTCTCAAAAGGGGGTAGTTTGGGGGTAAGTCAAAATTTTTAAATAGAAACCCCTATCAAATGACACATCATTTTAAAGGTAATATTAAAAGAAGAAGAATGGTGGAAATCAGAGGTCTCTAACATTAGTCTATTAAATTTGGTGGCAGTTTAAAGTTGGAATTATTTCATAAAACCCCCGCAGCTTATGTTACATTTAAAATTGTTGTAAGGCAGACAAAACATTCACCCACCAGTTAGTTTTGAAAACTGATGACACCTAATCGTAAAACAAGTTATTACAAGAATCAACAAACACCAAAAACCACAAATAACATAGCATTTATTTGGTTTTGGTTTGTCTGACCAAAGTCCAGTAGGGCAACCTGGTAATACCAGTGGCTCCTTCCTTATCTCTTATTAGGTTACTAGTTAGTACGTGTAACACTTTCAGTTCAGTTACTGTGTTAAATTTCTTTTTATTCGTATTTAATAATAATGGCTCGGTCAAATGAAGATAAAGTAGAGATGATATTGTTCTATGGGGAAGCTAGGAGAAATGTTCATGGAGCAGTTCGTTTATTTAATGCTGCCTATCCGGATAGACCAGTAGACAGGGCATACATTAGACATTTAGTAAACAAATTCTCAACAAACTTTAGTGTCAAAGATGCACCACGATCAGGGCGCCCTGCCATTGCGACAGAAGAGATCCAAATTCAAGTTTTAGCAAATTATGCTGCAAACCCACATGAATCTCTGCGGTCCACTGCCCTTGATGTTGGAATTTCAAAAGATACTGTTCACAAAGTGTTAAAGCGTCACAAGATCCACCCGTACAAAGTACAGTTAAATCAAGAATTAAATGAAGACGACCCTGACCGAAGACTTCAGTTTTGTGAGCAAATTTTGCAGAAGATTGAAGAGAATAATAATTTAATATCACAGATATGTTTTAGTGATGAAGCATCATTCTCTTTGCATGGGACAGTCAATCGGCACAACTGCCGTTATTGGGCAAACAGTAACCCCCACTGGATGGTTGAAGCCCATACGCAACAGCCACAAAAATTAAATGTATGGGCTGGAATTTTGGGAAACTCTGTTATTGGGCCATTCTTTATTGATGGTAATTTAACTGGCGTTAAATACTTGGACATGTTACGGAACAGCATTGTCCCAGCAATAAATGAGGTAGTACAAGGTACTTATGAGCCTGTATTTCAGCAAGATGGTGCTCCTCCACATTACAATATGCTTGTCCGGACATTCCTAGACCAAACGTTTCCCGATAGATGGATAGGTCGACGTGGCACTTTGGTAGAGTGGCCGGCACGTTCACCTGACCTTTCACCTCTGGATTTTTTCTTTTGGGGTTTCCTCAAAAGTAAAGTATACGACACAAAGCCCGCAAACCTCGATGAATTAAGGACAAGAATCGAAAAGGCCTGCCACCTTATCACGCCTGAAATCTTACAAAATGTGAGACGTGGTTTTCAATCCAGGCTTTTTTACTGTCAAGAAGTTCATGGCAGCCATTTCGAGCATCTCATCTGAGTGAAATTGAGGTGAGAGTTCAGCATTTTGACCATTTTTCCCGTTCTAAAATTACTAAAATTACTTGGGTTTTATGAAATAATTCCAACTTTAAACTGCCACCAAATTTGATAGACTAATGTTAGAGACCTCTAGTTTCCGCCATTCTTTTTCTTTTAATATTACCTTTAAAATGATGTGTCATTTGATAGGGGTTTCTATTTAAAATTTTTGACTTACTCCCAAACTACCCCCTTTTGAGAGGGGGTGTAAAAAATTTGCATACATAAAAAACTCCTTAGTTGGTCATATAAACATTCCCAGAAGTAAATCACTTTATCTGTATTCATAAGAAAGTTAATAGGGGAGGGTGGGACTTTTAAGACACCCTGTATTATTATTGTATTATATGTATAAAGTTAGTGTGTGTATATAAAGCAGATATCTAAAGCAAATAATATGTATGCAATAGTTCTATTACTACAAAAATATTATAAATAGTAGTGCCTTAATATCACACTTTCTGCATCCATAATGTGGATTAAGTAAATTTATGAATCAAAATTCCATTATCAGATCAGTTATTATGATAGGGTTGTGATCAAGAGAATTAATTCAAATTCTAGTAGATAATATAAACTAGGGGACACATCTGCACACTTTGCGTGCCAACTCCGTGACACGCTGCGCTTGTGACGCCTCGGCATGTAACTTTTGGCTTCAAATATTAGTAATTAAAATTTATGAAATACAATTATATTATTTAAATTAATTTGCAGTAGCTCACTCACTGCACTTGATTTGCCCTGTATTCATAGTGTAATAATTATAAACAACCATTGTTATTACTAAGCTGTTTTAAATGTTTTCATTTTATTTAACTGCTGATGATAACATACACACATACAGCCGTGTATTCGCTCTTTTATAATTAACTTGATATTTTACTGTACTGCTCTCTATATTTAACCTAACCAATTATTTGGACCCTTTAACAGTTTTGTTTATCCCGCCAGCTGGTCAGTTAAAATTAATCTCCATAAGAATAACATTGCAACTTTGACGCCATGTAGGACAAAAACCTATGGGAATTTCAAAATTCTAGCTCCGTTACAACTTAGGAATTAAAATTATCTTTTGAATACCAAAAATTTGATCAAAATCGGTCAAGTAATAAGTTTAGAAAGTGAGTGAAGTAAATGACCCGATTGGTTTAATATATAGGATGTCAGGATAAGATATTGTATAACCTCAGGTGTAGTTATACTTCTGGAGGCATTGATATGTTTAAAAAGTAATCTACTTTAAATTATTGTGTATTTAGCATGGTAATTAATTGGTAAATAACTTAATCATTTGTTTTGTTTATTTATTATTAATAATTGTTAATTATTAAAAATAGTCACAAGATTTACATATTTAACTGTAGAAAAGCCATTCAATTCTTACTAAAATCATAAAAATTCTCAATTAAAAAAAAATTATACGATGGTCCACTAGAGCAGTTCTTCACCTATCAAACGACACTTGAAGTGTTACTATACTATCATTATTACAGATCGAATCCTTGAAATAGAAAGCCATGTTTTTGAGGTTTTCATGGAACGAAATGGTATAATTTTTGGAAAATTACTCTGAATTTTCTTCACCTAGCTTCCTAAGCAATAATAGCTAAGCCAATGAAGACACATTAAATTGAAGGCTCTAATATTATACGACAAAATATTTGGTCTTTCATACAGTAGTTTCTTATTTACTAATAGGGTGTTCAATACCACTGTACGTGTATGG
>JAQJVL010008202.1:0-20683 GCA_035578905.1 Stictocephala bisonia
GAAGGTTTGAAGATACACTTTGTGGTGGAAGGAAAACTGGTTTAAACTGTATTGTGTGATTGAGGGGTTGTCCATGGAAGGGGCACCAGTGGTGTCTAGAGAGGGTTACGCCAGTTTAAAAAAAATTTTTAAATTTAATTTTTACACAGGAAGGAAGACGGTGTTTGTAAAAAGAATTTATGATCAAATTCCTTTAGCTGCTCCCCAAACGTCAACAATTTTCTATAGCAATAACTACACGAAAATAACTTCGTGTTCAGTTATTTGGAAGGAAAGTTTTTTTATCACTCTCATTAATAAGTTACCTTACTCTAACCAGATTGCGGTAACTAAATGTCATAACCCAATGCTTTCTCTACTACATGCACGCGAGCTTGCGCTCACATTAATGTAATGTCAGTTTAGATAATTATTATAACTCCATTAGTATAATTCCATAGAAAAATGTTCTATGGTGGGGGAGGGACAGGTAAAAAGGAATTTTTGAACGAAAATATACCACGTAAGTTTGATGTAAAAAATTGAATTAACCACCCAGCGTGGATTTAGTAAGTGGAGACTTCAAATTTTGTTTTGAGGAAGAGCGAAATAGACCATCGTTGTGAAATTAAAGTCGTTGTGGACAGTCCAACCCAACGGTTTTTATGGATGTATGTCGACACTACATGGGGACGAATTTCTTTGGAGATAATAGGCGATAGGTTCTATGCTCGGTCTTCTTAAACCGACATGGCATCCACTTAATAGTTGCTATCGACGTGGACACTGCTAGAGAAGTCTGGGGTGTCCGTGTTGGCTGGTTGTCAGTGTCCCGATGTTGAGTAGGAGAGGGAACTGAGAATCAGGCCAATACAACGTGCCTTGGCTATTAGGCTACTAATAAATGGCCCTTCCTGAGGAATTGTGGAACTCAGTTAGTAACCAGACTTTACAGGTCACCCATACTCATCCTACATTCACATACTCATCCATATTAGATGTACAATACGCTCAATGTTGTGTCGACGTCTCATATCTAAGACTAAGAATTTAAGGGAGATGCCAGTAGGCATTCCAAGAGTGGGTGAATGTAGGAAGAGTAAGTAGATCGCATCGTATCATGTGAATAGTGAGCTCATATATGAAGAGAGTGTTGTGTTTAATTCGTGGGTAAAAAAAATCAACACTGTGAATCTGTTGATAAAACAAATGTTGTTAGCAGTGCAAGAAAGCTGTTAATATGCATGTTAGTGGGGTCACTAGTGGCAACACGTACCGCGGAATGCACACTAGTAGTATAGTAGGCCGCAGTCAAGGCCGAATCGGTCAACTCGGCCAATTACGTGTCAATACGGCCAGATTGTGGCACGGCTCGTGTGTGCTTTTGGGATTACTGTAATTGTATATCACTTGTTATACATCTCGTGGGCCGCAGCGCAGTCAAGGCCGAATCGGTCAACTCGGCCAATTACGTGTCAATACGGCCAGATTGTGGCCCGGCTCATGTGTGCTTTTGAGATCACTGTACTTGTATATCACTTGTTATACATACAGTAGACCGCAGTCAAGGCCGAACCGGTGAATTACGTGTCAATACGGCCAGATTGTGTCCCGGCTCGTGTGTGCTTTTGGGATTACTGTACTTGTATATCACTTGTTATACATCTCGTGGGCCGTAGTCAAGGCCGAATCGGTCAACTCGGCCAATTACGTGTCAATACGGCCAGATTGTGGCCCGGCTCATGTGTGCTTTTGGGATCACTGTACTTGTATATCACTTGTTATACATATAGTAGACCGCAGTCAAGGCCGAATCGGTCAACTCGGCCAATTACGTGTCAATGCGGCCAGATTTGTTTGCCATTTGCCCGGCTCGTGTGTTCTTTTGGGATTACTGTACTTGTATATCACTTGTTATACATATAGTGGACCGCAGTCAAGGCCGAATCGGTCAAATCGGCCAATTACGTGTCAATGTTAATACGGCCAGATTGTGGCCCGGCTCGTGTGTGCTTTTGGGATTATTGTACGTGTATGTCACTTGTTATACATATAGTAGACCGCAGTCAAGGCCGAATCGGTCAACTCGACCTATTACTTGTCAATACGGCTAGATTGTGGCCCGGCTCATGTGTGCTTTTGGGATCACTGTACGTGTATATCACGTTTTATACATCTTGGACCCAGATGTATTAACATAGTTTAGAGATGTTTGACACGACAAAAATTGCACGTAAAAACGTCTTATTTACACCATTAGCTGGTGCAACACGAATATTCTAAAACATCCAAGAAAGGTAAAATTATAAAATACGTAATTCTATTTTAGAAATTATAAAAAGTAACTTCTTAGAGATTAGAAGCTGATTACAAATTTGAAACTGTGTTACATTTTTATCAGGTCTGTTACCCTAACAATTAATTTAATTAATACAAAAGAGACATCAGTTCAAGTGTAATAATTTTATACAAATCAAAGTGCAAACTAAATCATCCAATTTTGTCCTACATAAGTCTATAACCAATGTTTGTTGACACATAATATACATATACCTGTGTCAACAGGAGAAAGAAACAGGGGTTGCATCCAATAGTGCTCTAAATGTGTCTCGAGTAGTTATTTCTTCAGTTTGCCATATCGTTCAGGGTCAGCACCTTGTCAGTCCTTCCTTTTATTGCCCCAAAATCGTCATTGATCAACGTAGTAAATATTATTACAGACATGTAAAGATGTAGGCTAGTTGTAATCTACAAATAAATGCCACTTATGTGTTAGCTACACGGCCATATGAAAGCGACCTCTGTTTCTTTTTTCTCTGCGGATACATCGATAACAATAATATGGCTTAGAGGCTTGTTTACAACTGCGTATAGAGCGTTCTGGTACCGGTACATTTTTCTTATCTACGAAAATTATTGTTTTTAATCATAGTTGTTGAGTTTAATAATAAAACTACGAAAACTTTTAGTTTTATACATTTATGGTTATAATTGGTTAAAAAATGAGAAGTAGTTTCTTTATCTGTAGTATTATTAAAGGATTTTTATTTAAATATCTGTTAATTGACAATTCACGTGTGATTGTTTTGGTTTTTGTGTAATTATAGTTATTCCATTTACCATCTTTTGAAATATTATTTTCATCGTCATTTCATATTCATATATATATATATATATATATATATATATATTAGTTTATGTTTAGAGCATCGAATCTCATTGTTCAATGGATCAATAACGAGCAAGGGTTAGAAAGAGCAAAGATAATATTTTGCAAGAAGTATTTTTGTTTTGGAATCTATACTGTACATTTTTCTTAAATTGTGTACAGTTTCTTGTAAGTAGAATAAACCGGCCTCCTCTCCGCCTTTAGTGTTGGCACATCATTATTTCCATAATACAAAAAATACGTGAAATGTTGGATCAGGTGTTCGAGCAGTGTAAGGCAGTAGATGGGTGTTGCTTATATAAGGTGTCGAAGGACTTGTCATGCAGCAGGGGTCCTACAGTATGTGAACGTCCGCCCGCGTACGTCCGATGTTGACACTCACCCGACATTGAGGAACCAGCACCTTGACGTGAAATGATTTAGTGTATGAGAAATAAAATTATTGATATTACTCTGTTTGCACTCATGGCCGTGCTTCTTCCCTGTAATGGCATATTTGTAGTATTTGGTTCTCCCAAGCTGTCACTGCCTTGGGAACACTCTGAAATAAGTAATTTTAATATGTTGTATGTGTGTGTTGACCTTATGACAGGCTATGAAAGAGTTTCTCAAACATTCATAAGTTCTCAGCTTCAAATAGAGATGGGTACAGTAGAACCTCTTTAATCCAAACTATTACTTCAGGGGGTGTTCGGATTACAGAACATATTGTTATTCTCACATAAAAAGTTAAAATATGGCACAGACTATATAATTAAGGTTTAATGAAAATAGAGAACTGCTTTTCAGTTTAAAAGATTGTATTGTTTATTCAACACCGTACATACAATATACACATTAACTACAGTAAATAAAAAGTTTACTGCTTATCATAGATATTTGATAATGTTGCTTTTATATTAAAAATTCAACCTTGTAAATATTTAAAGAAAAACTGGAAAAAAATCAATACGTACTACAGTAATTAGTAAATTCTTGAAAAAAGTCAGACATTTTTCAGATATGTACATGCGCATCTTTTTTGCATCTTTTTTCTTTCTCGTGGTGGCGTTTGGATTAGTGGACGTTCGGATTACAGAAGTTCGGATTAAGGAGATTATACTGTATATGGCTCCTGTATATGTACTGTAATTTCTCAGAGTTACTGAGGCGTAGTCACACTTGGACAAACTGGAAACAAGACATTAGAGAGTTCTTGGGGGTCAATCAATAAGAAAAATGGCAACGTCGCTTACATTTTTGTTCTCTTTCGAGACAAATATTTTTGGCTTATATACCGATTTTGGGGCTCAACGGTCAAATGGCCAGGTAATCTCAAACTCATTTTATGTCCTTAGAGATATTTTTTATCACCGAAATTAAAAAATTAAGGATTTTCTAAATAGGTTCCCTTATAACTTTGGTTTTAAGAGTCTGCAAGGCTGTCGACCATGTTGGTTTTAATCCCATAAGAACAATGTTATTTGCGTATATATATATTTTTTAATTATTTATTGACCAACAGTTGTGTATGAGGTGTCATTTTAAACGTTATCGTATTACGCATTGGGTTTGCTTTTCATATTTTGAATACATACGCCTAGTTTTGAAAAATAGGAAAAAATAAAAGCTTAAAACTAAATAATTTTTTATATTTGTTTCTATAAAATTAATTAGGAATTCGCAAAACAATTCCAACGTGCAATTTCATCCTTGACAAAATGCAATTTGTTTTGAAAAATCTTTTTAAAAATAATTGTTAAGTTTGTATACGCGTGATCGTATGTCTGGTTCGAAAATGAACATTGTTCTTATGGGACTAAAACCAACATGGCCGACAGCTCTGCAGATTCTTAAAAACTTACTTTTGTTGGAGATAAATTGTGTATTTCCAAGACTGTATGAATGAATCAACATATATGTCGTACATATTCATATTAGAAGGCTTGATCTTCGGCTTAGTAACTCAAAAAGTTTATGACCTATGTACTGACATATTATTTGATATTGTAACACTATTTTAGCACGCGCATATTAAATATGGGTCTATTTAAAAGTGGGCCTAAACTTCTGAACGTGAGTACTTCTTAGGATTATAAAAAGTCCTTTAGATCAGGACATATGTGTAGGCCCTGCATATTGCTGTGAAAAACGAAACCGCTTATAAAACAAAAAGAAAGTCTAGTTATCGTTACTTTTTACAAGTTTACAAAACTACCACAAATTAGCCTGTCGGTCCTCCCTGCCACCTTAGATGTTTACTTACCAATCAAAGGCAGTCGCAACACACAACCATGGTATATGTGTATGTTAGTTCGTTCCTTGGTCACTCGTGGATTCCATGGAATGCCCTCCCCCCTCGCCGTTACTGGACCGTGTAGAGGCTGTGACCTCCGTGTCGTCACTTACACGAACATTACTCCCGTGTTTACAACTCATTTCATGGCGGTATGTCACTCCACATGCAATCCACCATACATTCACAGCCATGGTGATATCGTCGATACTATGAAATGCCCCCTCACTGTGACTGGACCGTGTAGAGGCTGTGACCCGTGTCGTCACTTACACGCACATTACTCCCGTGTTTACAACTCATTTCATGGCGGTGCGTCACTCCACATGCAATCCACCATACAGTCACAGCCATGATGATATCGTCGATATGATGGAATTCCACCCCTCCCCCCTCACCGTTACTGGACCGTGTAGAGGCTGTGACCTCCGTGTCGTCACTTGCACGCACATTACTCCCGTGTTTACAACTCATTTCATGGCGGTGCGTCACTCCACATGCACACGTACTCCCCCATACAGTCACAGCCATGGTGATATCGTCGATAGAATGGAATTCCAGCCCTCCCCCCTCACTGTGACTGGACCGTGTAGAGGCTGTGACCTCCGTGTCGTCACTTACACGCACATTACTCCCGTGTTTGCAACTCACTTCATGGCGGTGCGTCACTCCACATGCAATCCACCATACAGTCACAGCCATGGTGATATCGTCGATATGATGGAATTGCACCCCACCCCCTCACCGTTACTGGACCGTGTAGAAGCTGTGACCCGTGTCGTCACTTGCACGCACACTACTCCCGTGTTTACAACCCATTTCATGGCGGTGCGTCACTCCACATGCAATCCACCATACAGTCACAGCCATGGTGATATCGTCGATATGATGGAATTCCACCCCTCCCCCCTCACCGTTACTGGACCGTGTAGAAGCTGTGACCCGTGTCGTCACTTGCACGCACATTACTCCCGTGTTTACAACTCATTTCATGGCGGTGCGTCACTCCACATGCAATCCACCATACAGTCACAGCCATGGTGATATCGCCGATACAGTGGAATTCACCCCTCTCCCCTCACTGTGACTGGACCGTGTAGAGGCTGTGACCTCCGTGTCGTCACTTACACGCACATTACTCCCGTGTTTACAACTCATTTCATGGCGGTGTGTCATTCCACATTCACACGTACTTTCCCATAGTCACAGCCATGGTGATATCGCCGATACAGTGGAATTCCACCCCTCCCCCCTCACTGTGACTGGACCGTGTAGAGGCTGTGACCTCCGTGTCGTCACTTACACGCACATTACTCCCGTGTTTACAACTCATTTCATGGCGGTGTGTCATTCCACATTCACACGTACTTTCCCATACAGTCACAGCCATGGTGATATCGCCGATACAGTGGAATTCCACCCCTCCCCCCTCACTGTGACTGGACCGTGTAGAGGCTGTGACCTTCGTGTCGTCACTTACACGCACATTACTCCCGTGTTTACAACACATTTCATGGCGGTGCGTCACTCCACACACACCACCAGCAGTCTGTGGTATCAATTTGATGATTTTCTATAATGTTGTGTGCTCTACGAGTAAGTCCTTGATCCCTGAAATTATAATAGGCGATTTCTCTATTCTGTATTAGTATATTCTTTCATTTGTCTTTTGAAATGGATATAGGGCCTACGGTGTCGGAATGTATGTTGGTAAAAAAAAGATAAAAATTAATTTAAGATTGGAACTCGAGTATCTTTCTTGTTAAAATTATGCATTTGTATAACACATTCAATTAATACTAAATGTACTGTAATAAAAAGTTCATCTTAAACAAAGATATGCAATTATAACTGTGCGCGCACCGACACTATTAAGTAAATTCAAGGCGCTATGATAATAAATGAAACACTGACGAAATTATAATTGTATGTTTATTGTAAAGATAGAATTACCGACTGAGTAAAATAATTATATGAATTAAATTTAAGAATTGATGACAATGATGGAAGTATGTATCTTCAAAATAAGTGAATTGCAGCCTGCATGGCTTGAAGTGAGGATCGCACGGCCGGGACATTAGGACGATACTAAAGGGTAGTTTCTCTCCTAGCCACCCCCACTCTGCCGGAAAGAGGCGAGGGAAGCAAGAGAAAAAATCTCCTAGGTACCTCAACAATAACCGTCAGTCAATCCTTACAACTAATTCCTACTAATGAAATAACATTTTGACACTGTTAAACGATTAATCTAAAAGTAGTTTCATGGCCTCCCTCTAAACCGATCATGACCCCTTTCAGTTTTAAGCGATGCGGAGAGAAATAAACAGGGCAACTCCATAATATGTTAGATAATTAAAAAAAAGCTTTGTGAGCTGAATTCATTAGGTTATGAATTAAGTTAATGCACGCTCTTGTTTAATTTGATATTTTCAAAAAGCTGTGCAATTGTAAATGCAAAGTTGTTAAAATGCAATTGTGTTCAATAAGAGGTTCGCTAGAGCATGAAGATGTTGTTTTAAAAATATACCTAAAAGATAAAGTAAGTTTTCGTTGTATAAAATGCAAATAACTAATATGTCAAATAGTGTTTCTTAAAGGCGGCTTAGAGCGCGCACGGTTTAATTATCTTTCACTAATGTTACTGTAACATCGTTTTACAATGCGTATAAAGATGTTTTAAGTGGTCAATAGTCAGTGTATGAGAGTAGGCTCCAAAAGTTTTCTCTTAAAAATTGGTAGCTTAGCAATCGTATAACCGTAACCATATTGTGGTAAATATAGGCCCCTAATCATTGGTAGCTTAGCTTTCGTATAACCGTAACCATATTGTGGTAAATATGGGCCCCTAATCATTGGTAGCCTAGCTATCGTATAAACGTAACCATATTGTGGTAAATATGGGCCCCTAATTGGTAGCTTAGCTATCGTATAACCGTAACCATATTGTGGTAAATATGGGCCCCTAATCATTGGTAGATTAGCTATCGTATAACCGTAACCATATTGTGGTAAATATGGGCCTCTAATCATTGGTAGCTTAGCAATCGTATAACCGTAACCATATTGTGGTAAATATGGGCCCCTAATCATTGGTAGCTTAGCTATCGTATAACCGTAACCATATTGTGGTAAATATAGGCCCCTAATCATTGGTAGCTTAGCAATCGTATAACCGTAACCATATTGTGGTAAATATAGGCCCCTAATCATTCGTTAGTTATTTTGGAAGATATCAAATGAACTTGAAATTTGGCATTTACATGGAATTTAGACACATGCGTCCAGAACAGTTTTATAATGCCTCTATTTTAATGTTAAGACCCATTACTTTAACACTTACATTATAGTTACCTTCAAAACTAAAGTTGGTGTACTAATGTTGATGTGATAGGACCGTAGGGAGGCACGCGAAGCGTGCAGGAATGTCCCCTGACTGTAAAAATTGTCTACCAGTAACTTAGGTCTAGTTGTTTTTCAAAGTGGTCGGTACTTCTTAAGTTAGTCTAATGCGACGTGTATCAAAACAACTTAGGTCTAGTTGTTTTTCAAAGTGGTCGGTACTTCTTAAGTTAGTCTAATGCGACGTGTATCAAAACAACTTAGGTCTAGTTGTGTTTCAAAGTGGTCGGTACTTCTTAAGTTAGTCTAATGCGACGTGTATCAAAACAACTTAGGTCTAGTTGTGTTTCAAAGTGGTCGGTACTTCTTAAGTTAGTCTAATGCGACGTGTATCAAAACAACTTAGGTCTAGTTGTGTTTCAAAGTGGTCGGTACTTCTTAAGTTAGTCTAATGCGACGTGTATCAAAACAACTTAGGTCTAGTTGTTTTTCAAAGTGGTCGGTGCTTCTTAAGTTAGTCTAATGCGACGTGTATCAAAACAACTTAGGTCTAGTTGTGTTTCAAAGTGGTCGGTACTTCTTAAGTTAGTCTAATGCGACGTGTATCAAAACAACTTAGGTCTAGTTGTTTTTCAAAGTGGTCGGTGCTTCTTAAGTTAGTCTAATGCGACGTGTATCAAAACAACTTAGGTCTAGTTGTTTTTCAAAGTGGTCGGTGCTTCTTAAGTTAGTCTAATGCGACGTGTATCAAAACGTATTTGCGTTATTATTTTCACGTGAATAACTATCCTATTATTTTTAACGTCTTGAATCGTTCCTATAATAATAAATCGTCGATCAACATGACCATCAAAACTGAAATTTAGGAGGGACCTTGTTTTCGAATGGTAGTGTTGTTTATTTCAAAATCATTCAATTTTGTCAGTTTTTGCGTTGATTGTTAAAAAATAACTCGATAGTTACATTTTAACATTTATTTCCGAGTCGCTTATTTTGTAAAATATTTAATTACTTGTAAACTTAATATTCTGTGGAATGATTTATAATATTGTAACAAATATACCAACAGAAAAATCTAATTTTATACATTTTTGGTCATATCGTTGTTTAGAATATAGGAGTGTGATTTTGAATTTAAGTTTCCAGTTTCAATACATGGGATTAATGGACCTTAGGATGTTTATTACATATTTCTCAAATTGACAAATCAGCTGTTATTTATTTCAAAACATTCTTATTATTTTTGTAGTTTTTCGTATTTTTGTTGAGATTTTAAACAGATTTTCGAAATTATTAAAGATCTTTCAAGATTGAGATCTTTTGACATATTGCACAATTTCACAATTGTTTTAATTTTTCCAGAGTTTTTGAGATTTAGGTGTACATAACAGATTGGGAAATATTTTTATTTTGTTTTTCATTAATCTTCTGTTTTCATTGGCGAGGGGTGAACATCGATTATGAGGCATATCATCTAAATGGCGTTTTAGTCCCTAATAAGAACCCTCGTCTGGTGATAAAAAAGAAAATTATTTTAAAATTTAATCTCTAGGCTTTTTTAAGTTCAGTTAAGTTAGTAAATAATTTGTTTACACGTTTGGAAAGTGGCCGTTGGCCCAGAACAGCTGACCACTCGCCTCGCCAGCTGGTCGCCATGTGACGTTCGTACATTCAGCTGCGGGGTCCCATCCCAGGAATGCAATTGTTGAAAACTCCCTCCCTCATAGTTCCATCACATCTTACCAATTCGTTATTTTTTATCTGGAGCATTTATAGTTAAGTAATTACCCACAATTGTTCGTGTATTTCAGGTCGAATAATTGCTCTTGTGATACGTTATGAATTCGGATGGCTTATCTAAAGAATACCATCTGAGAGCGAATTTAACATTTTGGCCACAACTAACCAATTGATTATTTGAATTAGAAAGTTATCGATATAAAACTAAACATATAATAGCCGTTGTATTTTTTCAAGAGCAAGTTCGACTACTGGGTATATACTGTGACGAGACGCTATTGTTTGTGTATTCGTAAATTTGAAGAACTGCAAGAGGACATGATGGATAAGGAAGGATAGTGTTCGATGAGCCGGTGGCTATCAGGTGATCCTTTCAGAATTTCTTTTGAGTCTGATTAGGATTATACTGAGAACCTTGCTCTTTTGAAGATGGGCTTTAACTACGCTATTGGTCAGTTAACCACAAGAAAGAAACTTTTACTCGAGTATATAGTCAAGGATGTAGAGTATCGTGGTTTTTTAACCACGTGATGTATATAAAATGCCTGATTGTGTTGTCAAACTTGAGTTTTCTATTCATCAATTCAAGGGAATCTGCAAAGGCTGTCGGCCATGTTGATTTTAATCCTATAAGAGCAACGTTATTTTCTAATCGGACATATGATCACGCTTATCCAAACTAAAAAGTTATTTTTAAACGGACTTTCTTTCAAACAAATAGCGTTTGATCAAGAATTAAATTGCACGTTGGAATCGCTTTCCAAATTCCTAATTAGTTTTTTAGAAAAAAATAAAAAAATATATAGTTTGAAGTTTTTATTTTCACCTATTTTTCAAAACTAGTCTTATCTATTCAAAATATGAAGACCAATGCGCAATATGACAATGTTTAAAAATGACACGTCATACACAACCTTTTACTTTTTGGGAATTTTGTTCCTTTCTGAAGAAAAATTATCCATAATGATTACTTAAACAATAACTGTCCGTGATTACTGTATAATATGTCAATTTGTTTTTGAAAAAGAAACAATTAAAATGTGTCCTCAATTAGAGGTGTTGTGTTTCGACATATTGAGATATGATTTGTTGAGTGTAGTTACAGACAACTAATAAGGTTATATTTCTTCTCTGTGGTTTGGAGGGTCATTACCATTGTAGGTGTATGGATCGTTCAGCAAGGAAGATCGAGGGAGTGATCAGGTAAGTGCCGAGGAGTGTGTCCAGTATGGTGATGTGTGTCCCAGAGGTGCTGTGACGGATTGTTTACCGAGGGAGGTTCAGCTGGGGTAATGGTTGACAGAGTGGTGATCAGGTAAGTGCCGAGTAGTGTGTCTAGTATGGTGACGTGTGTCAAAGGGCCATGGATGTCCAGTATTGATGTGTCCCAGAGGCGCTGTGACGGATGCAGTAGGGCGGGCCTCGCCGCTGTCGCTTCACTACCGGATGTGGACGCCCCGCTGAATTGCTCAGCTCCAATACAACCAAGCAATTAGGCTTGCATTGCCTAACCATGTTCTCACACTGCACGTCTCTGGCCTTACCCCCACCATCACACGCAACCAACAGCTTCTAAAAAATTTTTTTTTAAACAGCTACTTGTTTACGATGTCTGATGTGGGAACTAGCAGCTCGTACGATGCAACTGATATCAGTTTCAAAACGTCTGTACTTTAGACAGACATAAATATAGCATAATAGTGTAACTAATTACAAATACAATATTTTTTCTTCAAAAGATTCTAAATTTTCTTACTCGCTTTTTAAATGTAATAAATATCAAATATTGTGATGACACTCCGGACTAATTGAATTGAAAAAGGAGGAAAGAATAGTTTACTTATAATTTGCTTTTTGTAAGTTTGGAATAGCCGATTGACTTCACGCAGAGCTGTAAGAGTAAACTCACGGTACCGTTTAATGACAACAATTATTAGTATCACTTGAACCCAATTATTAAGTCGCCTCAGTTTTCCAGTCGACTCTTGGTTTACATAATATAGGTTTACCAAACGTCCCACAAAACACGGGACTGTCACTTGGTGTCCCGAAACAGTCTCAGAACGCCGGGCCAGGTCCCGTATTTACGTTGATTACTAAATCTCTCCGATTCACTAGGTTATGGCTAGCCTACCAACTCGATGCGGACGACTTGGTTGTCCACTCCCTCAATACGTTCTACTTGGTGGTCCACCCACTCCAACACGTTCTGCTTGGTGGTCCACCCACTCCTCACATTCTACTTGGTGGTCCACCCACTCAACACGTTCTGCTTGGTGATCCACCCATTCAATAAGTTCACCCACTCAACACGTTCTACTTGGTGGTCCACCCACTCAACGCGTTCTGCTTGGTGGTCCACCCACTCAACACGTTCTGCTTGGTGGTCCACCCACTCAACAAGTTCACCCACTCAACACGTTCTACTTGGTGGTCCATCCACTCAACAAGTTCTACTTGGTTGTCCACCCACTCAACACGTTCTAACTTGGTTTTCCACTTACTCTACACGTTCTACTTGGTGGTCCACTCACTCTACAAGTTCTACAGTGGTCCACCCACTCAACAAGTTTTACTAGGTGGTCCACCCACTCAACATGTTCTACTTGGTGGTCCACCCACTCAAAGCGTTCTACTTGGTGGTCCACCCACTCAACGCGTTCTGCTTGGTGGTCCACCCACTCAACACGTTCTACTTGGTGGTCCATCCACTCAACAAGTTCTACTTGGTTGTCCACCCACTCATCACGTTCTACTTGGTTTTCCACTCAGTCTACACGTTCTACTTGGTGGTCCACCCACTCTACAAGTTCTACTTAGTGGTCCACCCACTCAACAAGTTTTACTAGGTGGTCCACCCACTCAACACGTTCTACTTGGTTTTCCACCCTCTCAATAAGTTCTTCTTGCTGGTCCACCCACTCAACACGTTCATCTTTGTGGTGTACTAAAGTCATTACTAAATTCTGAAATTACTGCCCATTTGCAAAATTCTAATATCATTAGCAACTTAACATAAATTGTGTAGTTGTGTTCATAGAATTTACATTTGAAAATTAAATGAACACATTTGAAAAAAAGTAATAATTTTTTTGAAAAAAAATGAATTAAAAATCATTTGAAAAATGAAAATTTTAAACCTAATTAAAATTGAAAGATTGTTCTTGTCAATTCTCTTCGAAATTTAGTACTGGATACATATATCTAAAGTAATCAAGCAAAAAATGAGAAATTGAGTACCATGTATGTACTCTTGGTGAGTGAAAAACATTAGTTGAACTTTATAGTACAATATAAAATAATCTTTTTACTAATAATTATATACTGAAGCAGGAACTAGTAACTGGGTCTGTCTAATTATATACTGAAGCAGGAACTAGTAACTGGGTCTGTCTAATTATATACTGAAGCAGGAACTAGTAACTGGGTCTGTCTAATTATATACTGAAGCAGGAACTAGTAACTGGGTCTGTCTAATTATATACTGAAGCAGGAACTAGTAACTGGGTCTGTCTAATTATATACTGAAGCAGGAACTAGTAACTGGGTCTGTCTAATTATATACTGAAGCAGGAACTAGTAACTGGGTCTGTCTAATTCAACAATAGACAAAAACGTATTTTTTCATAGATACCTGCTCAAACTGTGTTTAAAGGTGTATATTATCTTGCGTCATTCAGCAGGCTACGTAATCATTTATAAATTATGCTATTTTTATTTAAGTTTGAATTCATCTGTCTTAGTACCGTACTGGTGAAGTGAGTGTGCCCTAGATGGCTCCGGGGTCAGGAGATAACTTCGGGTATGAATGGGCGCTCTCTTCTCTTATCAGCTCTGCTAGGTTGTTATCAGCACATAAGCAGCTGTGCAGGTGCTGAGTGTACTGCTGCTGACACGTCATAGCTTAGTTATTCACTGACACTTGATTCAAGCTACAAAAAGTTTAGCTAACTTGCTAACTTGATTTTCAATTCCATCAAACAGCGTATTCCGACTGTATCATGACAAAATCCGTATTTTGGGCTACGTCGAGCGACGCCAATTATTTTTGAACGACTTGGAAACAATATGACCATGAATGTGTAGCGGGAATTGCCTATAGACTACTTGAAGTAAAGCAATTTCCCCTTTTCATAGCCGCCATTTTTGTTATTTACACTGTATATAAGATAGTTCTGCCATTGTATGAGAGAATTATAATATTTTACGAAGATTGGTCAACTATTTGTTTGTTGTGTTACACACAATTAATTAGCTGTACGGACAAGTAAATCTCAATTAACTCACAAATCCTAACACTTTTTGAAGAAATATCAATCTTAATACAAAGAATCCAAAAACTATCTACTGATCAAGAAAGCTCCGGAACCACTGAACAGATTTTAATGAAATTTGAGGGAAGTTAGCTTTTGCATCATCGCGACCCACTATAAAAAGAATTTCGCATTAATTTAATTTATTTATCCCAAATATCTAATATAAAATCATGAAGATTTCTAATGTTTATTTGTAACATTTTAAAGGTAATTTCTATTAACTCTAACACATTGAACTGTTTTGAATCCCACTAAAATAGACGTACAGAGAGGTTTCTAGACTATAAAACTTTGTTCTAGGAGAATGACTGGAAGCAGAGTTTTTATATTAATGTGATGGGTTGGAAAGAACCACAAAAGTAAGGGTAGGGAAGCGTAGAGAACCACCCCGTAGAAAGCAAGGACTGTCGCTTGTTTTTTATTTTACGAGTGAATGTTTTCATTCATGATTTTGTTGCCTTTCAAATGACGTACATTCAAAGTGTGAAGAAAGTTCTTATCGAAGAATCCCTGCGCTCTCTACGGTCAGCGTATACTGGAGGCGCCGCATAGCTGCTCCAGGAAGTATATTGGACCTTGGCCGATTTTTTGCCCACTCCGGCTCCAGTGTAGGGGATGGAATGCGTGTAGCCCAACCCCTGCGTGACGGGTGGCCACCTTCTCCGAACACCTCCAGGCGGGAGAAAACATCCCAGAGTGTGTGACTCGGAAGGGAAATAATCGAAAAATATCTCTGGAGAGGTTACGTACTACTTTTATCTATTACTATAAAAAGTAATTTACAGTGTTTTACTTAGAACATAATTGATCCTGAAATGTTTTCAATGATGGACATTTTTCGCTGGATCAGTGAAGCTTGATTGTTGAGAAGTTTTAATATGAGACAAAATTGTCATTACTGCCAGAATACCAATGAAACAACTGATAACTGACGCGGCCATGACAAAGCCAATTTAAGCGTCAGTATGATATCCTTTGATGTTGATCTAACGTTATTATGAAAATCGCTCACAGGTTAAAAATGTTTAAGTGGACATTTCTGTGGAGAATCAATTGTTTTAGTTGTAAAGGCATTTTTAGGCAAGAAAACATTTTCAACAAATTATGTCTTGTCATTGTTTTGTTACCGATATATATAATTACAACTTGTAGTACTTATATTAAGGGGACCTTCTCGCTTCACGAAAAACACAAAAATAAGTTTCTATTTGAAGGACTCGGTCCATAATAATGATCCGTCGCAACAGTTTGAAGTGTACCGTCCGAACGTATTTCGGCGGGTGGACACTTTGGGGAAGTATGCGGTCCAGTGGTCAAATGTGCTAGCATTGAAACAGGCTTCGCAACTTAAGATTGTTTTTCGACAACCATAATAACCGGTTTCTAAGGATGCCGAAAGCAGCGTAAGTATGTGAATCATTATTCATTTCTAAGACGCCGATCGTAGAGATATGGGCGAATATGAGGGGGAGTGAGTGTAGTGAACGAGTGTAGCCATTGTTACTATCTGAGTTCGACTTAGCTCAGAAAGGACTATTAATAGTCCAATAGCCAGGGCAAACTTTAAATCTAATTATTGACTACTTTAATTGAAAAACTTAAAAAAAATATTAACGTATGCTCCACTAGTTTAGATAAGTTTGGAAAACTGCCTGTAGATGGCTGTGAAATAATTATCTGATTATTTTTCCCTGTGGTGGGCTGGGTTTCTTGTATACATTGGCACTGATCCGTAAGATTTCCGTTCACCTTTTTTTATTTTTTATATTATAGAATCTGTTCTTGACGTATTCTTAAGTAGATGTAACTTTCTTTTTAGACCCTTCAGACAAAGATTTAGTGGTCTTGTATTCTTCATGAATTAATTAAAATATCTACCAAGCCATTAAATTATAACATAAACCACCGTTCCGCTGTGCGAGGAGGGGATCCTGTGATACAGTTACCTTGGGGTGAGTTTTTGTCCTGTAGTTTGGTGAAGAGGTTTGTTCTCACTTCCTAACCCCCTGGCCCTAACTTCCGGTCAGTGATCATAAACAGCCTCCTATATAGGGAGTAGTTAGTAATTTAGGAACACGCTTTAATGAGAAAGGTGAATGGATGTTGTGAAATATCCTATAATCGGAATAAATAACTTTGGTACTGGCGGAACGGCCTCGCGCCGCTGGTCTGAACTGACAAAACTCTTGTTTTAATTCGCTGTAATAAACTTAAAATAGGTAAGCAATAATTTTTAAACTAATTGTATAGTATCCACCATGTTACATTCTTTTTTAAAAAAAAATTGTGGTGGAGATTTTGCTAAACTAATTTGATTTTTACTGTGATATTTGTGTTTATGAACACGTTTTTATGAGTGAAATTGTGAGTGAGTAGTCTTTAATATGTCACTGTAGTGAGAATAATAATAATAAAATAATTGCCTGTGGGTGTACGACAGTTTGATTCATTTTTATTTGTTTAGTATATCACGTATTTAATAATTCAAACAAGTTAACGAGAAACTATTTTTTTTGTAAATCCTTGCAAACTCGGTCATGACAAACGCCAGACAAAATTTCTTTAAACCTAAATCAATTCTGTTATTTAAGTGACACTAAAAGCATAATCTCGTATTAAATACATTTAAAATAAAATAAATCTATTATTGTTAAGATTATTTTACGCTTGGACTGACTATCCGGTCTACACGTTGCCCTTTAGCAGAATATATCTTACGCGTCCAACACTGCCTCGATGTAAACGAATTATGAGTCCCTTCATCAACTCATTATTTTTCTGCATGTTTTATTAGTGCAACAGTATTATTTTAGTAATACATAAATTTGACAGCGAATTAAAACTCAGAGTTTTGTCATTTCAGACTAGTGGCGCGTGGCCGTTCCGCCAGTACCAAAGTTATTTTATTCGCACTATAGTTTAATATATTTTTATTATTTTTTCATGGATTTTAAAATGTCTGCTAATTTGTAAAAAAAAGGTCTGCCAGTTATGGTAAACAACTGCCAGTTGAATTGTTACATTTACAAACTACGTGGTTCGGATTCCACCTCAAGCTGTTTAGGTGTATCAGCAGTTTGTTCCAAAAAGTACAACACACTCATTCTAGTGTACAATCAGTGCTGAGAGTAAATGTTGATTGGTCATCGTGTGACAGTTATTGCTGATAGTTTACGAAGAAATAAACTCACCCTTCATGTATCTATCGTTATTGTTATCGATTGTTTAACCCACAGATATACGAAGGAGATTGTGATTAGAGCTGACCTCTTAGACATCCGGTATATTGTGATTAGTGCTGCCCTCTTAGACATCCGGTATATTGTGATTAGTGCTGCCCTCTTAGACATCCGGTATATTGTGATTAGAGCTGCCCTCTTAGACATCCGGTATATTGTGATTAGTGCTGCCCTCTTAGACATCCGGTATATTGTAATTAGTGCTGCCCTCTTAGACATCCGGTATATTGTGAATAGTGCTGCCCTCTTAGACATCCGGTATATTGTGATTAGTGCTGCCCTCTTAGACATCCGGTATATTGTGATTAGAGCTGCCCTCTTAGACATCCGGTATATTGTGATTAGAGCTGCCCTCTTAGACATCCGGTATATTGTGATTAGTGCTGCCCTCTTAGACATCCGGTATATTGTGATTAGTGCTGCCCTCTTAGACATCCGGTATATTGTGATTAGTGCTGCCCTCTTAGACATCCGGTATATTGTGATTAGTGCTGCCCTCTTAGACATCCGGTATATTGTGATTAGTGCTGCCCTCTTAGACATCCGGTATATTGTGATTAGTGCTGCCCTCTTAGACATCCGGTATATTGTGATTAGTGCTGCCCTCTTAGACATCCGGTATATTGTGATTAGTGCTGCCCTCTTAGACATCCGGTATATTGTGATTAGTGCTGCCCTCTTAGACATCCGGTATATTGTGATTAGTGCTGCCCTCTTAGACATCCGGTATATTGTGATTAGTGCTGCCCTCTTAGACATCCGGTATATTGTGATTAGTGCTGCCCTCTTAGACATCCGGTATATTGTGATTAGAGCTGCCCTCTTAGACATCCGGTATATTGTGATTAGTGCTGCCCTCTTAGACATCCGGTATATTGTGATTAGTGCTGCCCTCTTAGACATCCGGTATATTGTGATTAGTGCTGCCCTCTTAGACATCCGGTATATTGTTTACGTATGTATTTTAAATTATTTTACTAGCTAAGACATTTTGAAATATTTTCATATATCAATATTTTAATACCCCTCGAATAGGCAGTTATTTTTTGAAATTTTGAAACGTTTGTAACTTATCTAACAAACTGATTTATATCCAATTTACTTTTATATGAGCATGTTCACGATATAAAGCAGACCATCATATAATATATAACATATTCTATATTTATTTTATTTTTTGCTAGTATCTTCTACTTTGAAAAGGTGTTTGATATCAAGTGAAAAAGACTACACCTGGTAAACAGTCATTAATGTTGAAAATTCAAGATAGTCTACCGTGTCGTGTTACTTAAGCACAACCCTTCTAATTGGTTCCTGAGGGTGTTAGAAGCTAAGTGTAACTGAAAATAGTGTAGATTAGATCAACTGAATGAAGTACACGAAGTAAAGGCTTGTCACAGTTCTGCCAAAACTATAATTTGTTAAAATTTACGAGAAATGTATAAACACTGTACAGTTCTAATATATTCTAACATTTATTCCATCTAACTAACCACTAACATATAAAAGAAGGATACACAAACCGCATTTTAAATGCCCACTTCGTTGTCCTTTGTGAGTGGGGGTTTTTAAAATTTATTTCCTTCTATATATTGGTCAACGTCTTACACAGTACAGCAACGTTTGCAGTGTTCAACTGGTGTTCGTTATATCTCTATGCGTACTATAATAAGCGCTAATAACAGCTGATGTGCTGTAAGTGCAATTAGGCTGTACGTCAGTTCGAGTTTCTGTACTTAATGTTCTTGCAACGTGCAATGATCAACAATACCTGTACGTGTTTAACTTTAATTGGTGTTTCCGCCATTAGTTCCCACTTTCCTGATGTCACATATTACGCGGTCATTAAATAATTAAAAATGTATTGAACTGCTATCTACATCAAGAAATGGCTTGCCATCGTTCAGGCGAACGTCCTCTCTAGTAAGTAGTTGATGACAAAACTGAACTCTCTGTCATTAACTTTTAAAAATAAAGATTTGAGAGTCTGCAGAGGTAGTCACCATATTGGATTTAAATCCTATAAGAGCAATTTTAAATGCGGTACAGCGCTGTAATTTAACGATTTGTTTGAAAACGCATAAAAGGTACAAGTTGATCAATTTTAAAAATGTTATTGCTCATTTTTATTTTTTTAAGAATCGTAAATTAATAAACTAAAAATATTTTTTTATTTAATCACAAATCACTATTAAAAAAAATTAAAATTTTATCTATTACAACTTTATTGTATTTTATTACATACAGTAGAACCTCTTTAATCCGAACTTCTGTAATCCGAATGTCCACTAATCCGAACGCCACAACGAGAAAGAAAAAAATTCATGTACATATGTGAAAAATGTCCGACCTTTTACAATAATTTATGTAATTACTATAGTATGTATTGTTTATTTTCCAGTTTTTATATAAATATTTACCAGGTTGAGTTTCTAATTTTTATTATAAAAGTTACATTATAAAATGTATATGATAAGCAGTAAAATTGTTATTTACTGTAGTTAATGTTTATATTGTATGTAAGTTGTTGAATAAACAACACAATCTTTTACTACACTGTAAAGCATTTCTCTCTTTTCTTTAAACCTTAAATATGATATATTTTAGTCATATCTAATTTTTATGT
>JAQJVL010008203.1:0-20682 GCA_035578905.1 Stictocephala bisonia
CAGTTTACTTTATTTTCCACATTGCTTGGAAAATAGAGTAAAACTCACAAACAATTCTAATACCTATTGATAAAGAGAATATTTTTTAAGCTCAGGACATGAATTGATTGCTCATGTAACCCTCACTTTTATACCTCTGGAAGATGAGACTAGAATGGCGTAAGTACAGAAGAGCAAGTGGAGCAGTTACTCTTGGCGCCCGACGAAAAGCGCCACTCGAAACCTGATTATAGACACAAAAATAAAATAAAAATATTGACAAAA
This sequence comes from Stictocephala bisonia, assembly GCA_035578905.1. Lineage (NCBI taxonomy): Eukaryota > Metazoa > Arthropoda > Insecta > Hemiptera > Membracidae > Stictocephala > Stictocephala bisonia. Next base: position 265 of record JAQJVL010008203.1, read on the forward strand.
AAATACAAATCTGAGATTCTACTTAGGGTGAGGTGGGGTAAGTGCACTACGTAAAATCGAAAGTTCAACTTTGACCAAGTCTGAGCACATCATTTTTAATGGTAGAAACTTCATATTTTTACCATGCATTTTCAAGATTGTTCTCTATTAGTCTTGAAATTTTCATAAAAATAAAAAATAAAACTCTTATAATTTTTTTGTTTAAATTTTTTCTACCCAGTGTATGCACTTGCCCCAAGTAGTGGGGCAAGTGCATTTTCTGCCTCTATATCCCATGGTAAGTGTATTAGGAAAACAGTGGGGTTAGAGCATATAGAACTTTTTGAGAGCTTTCTAACACTTTTTACAGAACTGAATTATCTCTTACAGTTTTTGAGATACGAACTTTTTTCAAAGGCGAGAAATCTTGTTTTTAAAAATGCTTAAAAACGTAATTTTGATTTCACTTACCAAATTGGGTTAATCCATCTCCTGGTAGTGGGAATAAATGTTTTTGATAAAAATAGGTATCCTTAAGTGTCCTTATCACTTTTTAAACATGAAAACTGTTTTTTACATTAAAAATAAAGTTATAAAAAACACTCACTCACTCTAAAAGTCACTTATTTTTCATATTTACACATTTTGTATTTACATTTTTTACATTTATTTCTACTGGATGTTGTAGGAGGAGAATTGTATGTTAAAAACAATTTCTCCTCTGCGACCCAGTGAAGGTTCTGGTAAAATTTTTATAATATCTTCGTCTGTTACCTCGCTCACGTCCTCATTATCAGGGAATTGGAAGATGCTTATCTTCTTGTTAGGTATTTTTCTCACATACCTTACTATTGGGTTACCGTCAGTATTAATTGATTGAATTATCCCCACAAAATGTTTGTATGTTTTTTTTGTGGCAAACTTTACTAAAACCCAGTCATTAACTTTTCTTACATTTTCAGGGTTGATTATAGCTTCTGTTTCTTTTTCATATTCTTCCTCCCTTTGCATTTGAGACCACAAGTCCTCATTATCACTTGACTCGTCGCTTTCTAGGCTTTCCGAGCTTTCTGAGCTTTCTGAAGTTATGTAATCTTCCATCTTCTTCTTTTTCCCTTTAGGAAAATTTTGTTTTTCTTTTGGTCCTCTTTTGTTTTTTGTCATTTTTGGCTTGTTTACTTTTTCTTTTTTTTTTTTCTTTTCTTCCTCTTCTTTTTCTTTAAGTCTTTAAATGGACAACATCTTCATGTGTTATGATCTCAGCTCCCTTAGCTATTCTTGTTCTTTTAGACTTTTGTACTGGTGAACTGGTAGCAATTGTCTTAAGGAAAAGTTCTTCAAAACTAGAATTCTGTTTTGACACACATTCATCTTCATTTTCACAGCTCATGTTTAGGATAGGCTTCTGTATACGTGATGTTCCTGCTTGAGGCTCATGATCAGTTTGGGGCTCATCACTGAAGATTTGAGGGTCAGGATCATCAGGATTATCCGAATCTTCATTATCTTCTGTGGATTGAGATGCTGTTGATTTAGATTGGTGATCTTCCCACCTTTTTAGGGCTGATGGTTCAAATTTTGATTTTGGAATCACATCTGCATTAAAAGGATGGATCCCTCCTTTTTTAAAACCGTTGGTAATATTTTCAGGTTTCAGCTCTTGCCAAACTTTTCCCAGTAAAGAGGAAAATACCTTTTTGGGTACTTTTGATGCTTTATTTTGTCTCTGCCATTTGACCAGCTCTTGGTCCCAAGTACTCTTAAAGGATTTGATTACCGCAAGATCAAGAGGTTGCAGAAGGTGGCTTGTGTGTGGAGGCAACTTTATTATTGTTATCTGCTCTTCAACTGCCTTCTGAATTAAATCTAAGTTTATGTGGGTACTGTGACCATCATAAATTATTATTACTGGTCTTTCTGGCCCAATACTCTTCAACAAGCTTCTTTCAAAATAGTTTTTAAACACATCAGTCTCCATCCAACCATTCTTTGTAGCTGCGTAGGTAGTTCCAGGATATGCTTGTGCTGAGGTCCACTCGTCCCACACATTTTTGCCCTTGAAAACAATGAGTGGGGGTAACTTAGCTCCTGCTGCACTACACCCTAGTAGGACAGTTATGTTTTCTCTCCCTGGAGCACTTGTTGTTCTCGTGGCTGAAACCCCTATTTCCCCAACAACCTTTGATTTTGACGGATCCAAACAGAAGCCGGTCTCATCTAGATTCCATATCTGGGTCGGAGGCACTTTCAGCTCTTCTAAGGTATCTTTCAAAATGTTAAAATATTCATAAATGATTAAAGGATCACATGCTTTTCTACGAGCAATTTCAACATTTTCAGGTTTCTTAATAGAAAGACGGTGACGCTTTCTAAAACCAATGAACCAGTCTTTGCCTGGGGTATTGTTTTTAAAATTATTTTTGATACCATTATCTGCAACATACTGACCAACAAGTTCTAAGACTTCTTTTCTTGTCAATCCAAATCCGTATTTTTCCAAGCACTTTATACCTGTTACTAACTTAATTTCCTCTTCTAAGGGGATTGTTGTACCCCTTCCACCAGATTTAGATTTATTCCCTCGTCTGCCTCTTACATGGTCTAATATCGTTGGAACAGGTATTTTATATATTTTACTAGCTCTTCGCAGTCCACACTTCCCACTTTTAACATCATCCACAGCTTTTTTCAAGTCCTCTTTTGAATAACTTAATCCTCTTATTGTCTTTCTTTTATAATTACGCACCATTTTCAAACAATAAACTTTTAACTAGGCCTACTTTAACTACGTTGTTACTAAGCTACTTGCTCACATTACAACAAGTACGGTAGGCTACCTAGAAAGCAAAGAAAAATTATTAGGCTAATAAACAAGCAAAGCCAAACTTAAATCATATTAGGCTAGATAAAACAAACATGCAGGAACATGAGTTTAAGCATAACATTTACATGGTGGGGCAAGTGCATATTTGGTGTGTGCACTTGCCCCCCATCAACAAAAATAGGGGGCAAGTGCACAACGCCCATTCATTTTTAAACTATAACAGATGGAAACTAAATCCAAACATGACTGAAAAGTACACTTAAAACTGTACAAAATAAACCAATGATAATAATAATAATAAAATTTTTTACATTTTTGTTATGTTTCAAAAAAAACCTATACGATCTTCCCCTCAGAGGAAAAATTACATGATCTTTGAAAAATTGATTCCACATATTTAAATCATTCCATGGAAATATAGCTTTATAATGTACATGAAGTATGATTAAAAAGGAAGCTTTTGCTGCAAATCCTGGTTCTGTAGGGCAAAACGTAAGCGATTGAGATACCTCGTATGCTCTTGCCCCATTTACGCTCTTACCCCACCTCACCCTAATTTACAAGTAGGTACGTTTATGAATTGTGTATTTTCTTTACTCGTTGGAGGCTTGCCTCTAAACCCTCATATTATATCAGCTCTTTTTATTAACTTTGTTAGATTGTAAAATCCTTTTCTTTCTTTAAAACTTATTTGTCGAAAATGGTGAGGGATTATCAGTGATTCCATATTTTGATACGTAATTCATTGTTTTGGGACAATTTTAGGATGGTATGGATGTCATACATTTTATATAACAAGTAAACATGAAAATAAATATGAAGTTTTTTATTTGATTTGTACCAAATCAATGTAATATAGCACAAGTGGGCTCCATCACTGCACACAGTTAACAATATTCTTGTTTACCCTTTTGAATTTAACAAACAGTAAAAACAGATGAAGCCGATATAAAAACGTTTATATTGTTATTTGAAAAGCTAAATTTGAATTAAAGTTTCTCTTTAGTCAAGGAGATATCTGTTAACATTATCTCAAAAATAATTTGGAACTGAATTGGAAAGAAACACATTTGTATATTTTGTCTTGTAATTATTGTAACTACTATTAATTATAATGATTCATTTTAATTACCATATTACTTAAAAGAAAATGAGTTTGCATAAAATGATATCATTCAGTTTCTTGTAAATCAAAAGTTTCAACTACAACTGAAAATATCATGATGAAGAGAACTCACTTATTTTTAAGTATAATTTGTAGAAATAATACAACCAAAAAGTTTGTAACAATGAACATACTTTAATAAATCTAGCTTCAAATGTTGATTCATTTAAAGGATAAACAATTAAAATTCACATACAAATCAAAGCTGTTTGATTAGAAAATTATTTTATATGAGCAGAGCTAATTTATTTTGTGTATTTAACTTGTTTGGAAAAATTAGTAATTAACAATTAAAAATTTAAACGGAAAGTCAATACCATATTAGATTTTTTTTTTTTTGAGAGAGAGAGAAAATTGTAAGGAATACATTTAGCAGAACATTTGTATATGAATATGGAATAAGCCATTCTATTCTATGACCAAATTTTACATTAAATCATATGGTAATATAAACTTAAAAGGGGAGCAGGCCTCCATATACTTTTATATGTTAACCTAAGTACATTTTTCTCAGAAACCCATTAAGATAGAAGGCTGAAATGTTGTATACATAATCTTTAGGCCTTTATAAAAGTTGTGTCCAGCCAGAATTTTGAAATATTTTTCGGATTGAAAATTATAAATTAAAAAGATATACAAAATTTTTTTTATTTTCGCATAAAATATGATATAAAATTGAACAAAATTGCTTAATTTAAAAACCCACTGGACATAAGAATTAAAATAGTATTTTGTACATGTGTCCAAAAAAACAGCTGTCTAGCTCAAACTATTTATGAGAAAAATGTACCTAAAGGTTTAAAATGCGTGTTTTCAGAAAACGGACAAAAATAGTAAAAAATACATGAAAACTCACTTTAGTAATGTCCTGGAGCGTAGGGAGGGTTGTCTGGATCTTCTTCCTGTTCAAACTGATCCTCAAGATGTTTCCTTTTTAATCTAGTTGCTTCACGGCACTTTTTTTCTATTTCTTGAATAGCTTTATCCGCTTTGGTGATGCGACGTTCATCGAGACATTTCATAGCTTTGACACAGTTGTAGCCTGGTTGTAGTCCTAAGAGTTTGAAAGTAATGCATTTGCTGACAAAACCTTTATTATATGAAGCTATGGCATCATACACACCCAGCTTTAAAGTGTGTATTCTGACAAACACTTTCTTAGGGATGCGACTCCAAATTATATTATTGAGAGACTTGCTCACATTTTGAATCCCACCGTGTGCATACTTAGCCATTAATATAGGATTAGCCAAGTCTCTGAATATTGGTTTTATCTCTTGTAACACAGCTAATGTTAAGTGTGTGTGTTCTTCATGCTTATATGGTTCCTTCTTCATTTTTGCTATTTGGTATTTACACTAGGTGTCATCTGAGGCTGGGCACAAATTATGTTGAGGATCCTGGTCGGTTGAGCCCATATGGAAGTACTCTGCCCATATAGCTTGTTTCATTGCCTGAACTCCTTTGGTAGCATTCCTCCTAATTGCCAGCCCATAGTATAGCTGGAGGGTATCTATGGCAGCATTTGACAACCTTCCGATGCCACCAATCGTTTTATCATCGCTCAAAATTTTTTTTGGATTTGATTTTTTATATGATCTAAGGCGAGTTCCCATCCTTTTTTGAATGTGGCCTACACACTCCATTTTTTCAATCTTAAAATTAGGGCCATAGGGCTGGTCAGCACATACACTATCATAGCCCTTACAATCACCATCACCCAGATAGTAGCGCGTGACCAGAGAAATTAGTGAAAAACTACTGTGCATTACTGTAGTAATTATTTTTTTTCAACCACTAATATTTTTATTAAAAATAAGTGTTGTATATCGATTTATTCTGCATGAAATAAGCTACAAATTGAAACTAACATTTAAAAAAAATTTCTAATAGCTCTAAAGTTTTTATGTCCATAATTTTGATATTTGAAAGTGTTGCAGATTAAAACTGTACATTTAGTAACATTAATAATAATAATAATAAATGGTTCTCTCCCATATTAAACACTAAAAACTCAAAACTTTGAAAATTACCGGTTTGATTCCCAAATATGTTTTTTTGCCATAACTCAAAAGCTATTCAAGTTAGAGACATTCAGTTTTTATTAAAATATTTTAAAATGTAATTTACATCTTTCCTGAAAATTTAATCAAAATCGTTTGAGCCGTTTTTTAGAAAATTCTATTTTTGTATGTTTTTTTGCCCATAATAATAAAAAACTAAAATTTAAAAAAGTGAAAAAATGGTCTGGATCGTCCCCAAAAATCGTATTACTGTCTTCAGATCAGATTTAGAATGGATGGTACAATCACAACCCATATCCTCTAGTGCTCTAGCTTAAATTGAATCGCTAGCTTACTTTTCATCAATGTTTATCCCTAACTGTGATAAAATCTCCATTAGTAGTTATGTAACATCTATTCCTATTAATTCCTAGAACCTATACCTCTTTGTGAAATTCAGAGTTTTAAATATATAAACAAGCTTTTTAGTTTAAAACCATCTAAATAAAAAGCAGGAAATGGGGAATATCAGGATTCATACCACCTAAAATATAAAATTAATTAAAAATAACTAATATTATCAGATAGATCATTTTGCACCATAATCTCGTTTTGTGCCAAAATGTTCGAAGCATTGTTTCTAAACTTTTAAAAACACCTTTCCCTTACAAAACCTATCAGAGCTTAACCCATCCTTCACAAGAATTCTAGGTCCGCATTTAAAACGTTATAATTTCAAATTATATCTGAACCTATGGTGTACAACTTCACGGTAGCCTACATATACAGAATGAAATCTTGAAAAAATTGATGATTTCAAAGACTGAGAAGTATCATCTAGGCGGTCCACGAGAAGTATTAGGCCATGTTCCATGTCTAATAAAATAATCACGTAGACTTAAAAATTCCAAAAGCCAAAGAAGAGATGATATGTATCACGAAACCAAAAAAATATTAACAGTATAAGATAATCTGGTACTAGATCTGCTTGACAACTTGAACGAAATAACAAGGTTGAAAAGAGCAACAGTTTTGAATCTACTGTTCAGATTTTGAATTAACGAATGAGTGTTTTTACTGAATAGTAACTCATTCATGCTGTCATTAAATATTGTTATTTTAATTTCTATTTTGACAGGCTGTAAAATAATGGTTTTATATCAAAGTTCCGTTTACTGCCAGCTAAAAACCACAAAATTTGTAGGGTAGTGTCAACACCTTTCTTCCATTCGTACATAGCCTATGGTCTGATTGTGTGGGGTCACTCTAGTGCAGCCAACGATATTCTCATTATACAAAAAAAGTAATCAGAACCATGATTTGGAACATTGCAACCCTTTTTTCATCCAACTTAATATTATGAAGGTAATAAATTTCTACATTTTCTACACTAGGTTTCATATATCTGAGTTTACTCGCAGAGAAGAAATTCACACTCCTAACACCAGATATAGGATCAAAATTGTTATTCCATACCGTAGACTTTAAAAAACGGGGAACTCTTTCAAAATTAATTTTTAAAATTGTTCAATAAGCTTCCTTCTGAAGCTGGAGAGATTCCTTTCAGTAAATTCAAATCCACAATAAGCAATTGGCTGTTGAAAACCCCTTTTTATTCCATTAAAGAATTCTTGGATAGCCCAGGTGATATTCAGTTCTGAACATATAGGTCCATGATTTAAAATATTTTAGATTTACCATGGTAAAATTAATTACTATAATTTAAGAAAATGACTAATAAGATTTGGAAATATATAGGAAAAATTCATTCAGTAACAGACAAATGCTGTCTTGCAATATATTCAAGTGTTGTTAGTATAAGTATGGTACAGTAATTATTGTAATTGAGTTTATCTGCATAAGCCTGATGAGTCTGGCTTACAGGTGTATATAGTATAAATTGACGTTTTCTATTTTTGTTAACACAAATCAATGGAAAAAACATTCTTCATTCTTGAGCAGTGTTTCGTACGTTCCCCCCCCCCCCCCCCAACTATGCATATTTTCACCGGCACGCGATTTGAGTGAGAAATAATGTAGTTTGAAATTTATTTGTTTGTGTTGAATTGTTTATTATTGGTAAATTTGTCGGATATTTAATGCTTCAACTGTTTTAAACACAAACGCAACATTTTGACAGGTATGAATCCTCTGCCGTCTTTATATGTTAGTTACTCCCTAATCCTACATTTAGGTCTCTTGCTAGTCAGATATTTGCACTTCTGCTTCTTATGCCGATGATCACGGGTTCAAATCCCGGAAGGTCTACTTAACAGTTGCCTGATGGGTGTGGAACGTTTAACAAATTTAAGTTTTTTTTTAAGGAGAGGCCGATCTCTTTAACCTTACTCTATCCATTCCTCATGGACTACTAATCTGTGCGAGGAACTTATTCAGACGGAATAAGAGGGCGAAGCACTACAGTAGAAGGTAAATATTATTGAGACCTGCCGACATATTGTATTTGTTTTTTGAACACTTGAACCGAGAGAAATAACTGTCTTAGGAATAGTTTTCACATTCGCTTATTTACACTCATTCGAAAACCATATTTGCCTATATCTTGACAATCGGCGTTTTAAGAATAAATAAATAAAACAAATAAATAGGTTCTTGTTCATTAAAATCAGACATTTTAGCCCCGGACAGATGATCGATGGTTACTTACGTGTATTACCATTGATTTTATACACAAATAGATTTCCCATCCAATGTTAAATTTTGAGTCTCAAAATATCAGCTGTTTTTGTGGTCCATTGTGGAGCGCTACTAGCGCTAGTGTTTGTAGGTTTATATAATCAATGGTATTACTCAGTCAATCTGTCCACTAGAGAACTAGACGACGTATTTCAAATCAAAAGATTCATCCCCAATCTGTATTAAGTTGAACTTGAAACTTATTTCATACAAACTTCAGACACGTAAAAACATGTTCTGGCACGCACTTATTTAGTCCTTATATGTTTTTACGTGTGTGAAGTTTGTATAAAATAAGTTTCAAGTTCAACTTAATAGAGATTGATGACGAATCTTTTGATTTGAAGACTTGTAATCTAGTTCTCTAGTGGACAGATTGACTGATTAATACACTTTAGTAATTCGTGTTCAGTATGAAAATCCACGTCAACGTAAGAAAAAAAAAAAAAAAAAAGAAAATATATATATATATAAACAGTGATATCAAAAAAAGAACGATGAGTACATAGAAAAATGCGTGATGATGGAAGAGGGTTTTCTGATTTTTGTCACTAAAATATTATATATAAAAATATAGCATATTTTTTACTTATTTGAATAAAAAAAGAAAGATATTAGGTTTTATTTGATGAGAAGAAACTACTCAGGATATTATGAAAAACCACCGTTCAACCAATAATAAAATGCTAACTAACCCAGTTAACTCACGGTAACTAAAACATACAGTAGGTATCACGCACATTTCCCCCACTACTTTCCACGTCACATGGGTGAAGTGGCAGCTTTACGGAATAGGTTTACTGGACAATTCCGTTAGTTATAATTTATTTTGTAAGAAGTTTTAATTTAAATTAGACTTGAAACTTTTGATTCAGAGTAAGGCAGACATATTTTGTAATCTTAGAACTTAGGCTTAAGCGGCCGGTATCATAACTAGAATCTATATTTTCCGGTGACAACCACGTCTAGGTGCTATATACATTATTTACAAATTAGAGTCATCTTCATCTGAAGAACTCTAGTTTCACATGTGTTTGTTCACTCAGTAATGAACACAAACTATAAATTTCACTTTTTTACAAATTTACTGTTTGTACAAATTTAACAAATTTACAAGAGTTAAGTAATAATTGTAGTAATGTTTTACAGGCACTTGTAGAATTGTAAAGTTCCATCTGTAAAATTGTACTTATTCAGTTGTAGATTTGTAAGAATTCACCTGTAGAATTGTAAAATCCAGTTGTAGCTACAGGTTTATAACTCGTCCTTTATGAAACACCTGGGACCTGTTTCACGAAAGTTACAAGTTACATATTCACTATTTCACTTTTTTTTTTTTTTTTTACACTTTTATTTCTGGATCAATATTTTACATATTATACACAGAACATTTAACAGGTGGAAAAAATAACATTATCGGGTTCGCTCATATATGAGTCACCCTGTAACACGAATAACAATCAGTAAACAAAAAAATATATATATAACATATTTAAGTAAGTTAAAAAAAAAAACAAATAAGTGTTACATAGAGAGGCTATAAATCAGTCTATCATGTCTTGAGGAAGTCTGGCTTTCAAACGCCTGTGAAAAGTAGGTTCTCCAATGTGAAAGTTAATAGCTCCTGGAACATTTTCTAAGTTTGCCATGAACTTACGACAACTTCTTTTAATAAAAGCATCAATGGTATCGAGTCCAAATTCTACATGCAGATGAGAGTTACGTATGTACCATGGACTATCAGCTGCAATTCTTAAAACTTTGTTTTGGAAAATTTGAATCTTTTTCAGTTTGCCGGAAGAAATGCACATTCCCCAAACTGGACAGGCATACATAATTAATGGCCGAAGAATTGTTTTATATATTAAAAATGTACATTCTGGTTTTAAAGACGACTTTCTGTTTATTATAGGAAATAACATGGATAGACGTGCGTATGCTTGAGTGAGTTTGTTGTTTACGTGAAGATTCCAGTTTAATTTTTTATCGAGGTAGACACCTAAGTATTTTATGCCTTGATCATCAGGGTTCCAAGGAATTGAAGTATTTTCAATAGTAACTTCAGGTGGCAAAATATACTTCCTCAAAGAGAAAACCTTTGTTTCACATTTCAATGGATTTAATGATAGTCTCCAGCTTTTAAACCAATTGGTTAGAGATGTAACGCTGAATTGTAAAGAATTTACGGCCTGGTTGATGTCAATGTGCTGGGTAATAAGAACCGTGTCATCAGCATAAAGAGCGATAGTAGCCTGAGGAAGCTCAGGAATATCAGACATGTATAAATTAAAAAGAAGAGGTCCCAGTATTGAGCCTTGAGGAACACCTGCGCCTATTGGACGAACTGAGGAAAGTGTGCAGTTGAGTTTGACACAAAAAGTCCTATCAGACAGAAACGATTGCAACAAAGCTCTCAGATACAAAGGAAGTCCAAACTGATACAATTTATATAACAGGCCACCATGCCAAACCTTATCAAATGCACTTGTTATGTCCAAAAATGCTGCCGATGAATGAAGCTTCTTCTCAAATCCTTTACATATGATTTCATTGATTCGTAGAAGTTGATGAGATGTATAATGCCTTGTACGAAATCCAAACTGATAAGGGGGAATGATATTAGAAGAATCCAAGTATTTTAGCAGTCTCTTCTGTATAATTTTTTCAAATAATTTTGATATTGATGAAAGGAGACTAATCGGACGGTAACTGCTAGGAAAATGTTTAGGTTTGTTGGGCTTGTGTATAACAATTATTTGAGCAAGTTTCCAGTTTTTGGGAAAGTAACCAACAGAAATACAAGCATTGAAAATAGATGCCAGTATTGAAAGTGCTTTGGTAGACAAATTCTTCAAAACTATGTTAGGTACCAAGTCATGCCCTGGAGATTTTCTGTTGGGGAGATTTTTAATAATATTTTTAATTTCCGAGGGTGAGGTAAATTTCATAGGCTGCTCTGCACTGCTAGGGGTTGTGGACAAAAAATCCTCAACATTTCTGTTGGTTTCAAAATCATGAACAACATTAGGAATGAATGCATTCTCAAAAAAATCAGCAAACACATTACTCTTCTCGGAATCACTTTCAAAAATAAAATTATTTTGTTTTAGTGGAGGCACAACTGTCGGTGATTGTAAAAGCCTCTTTGTTGCTTTCCACATATTAGAATCACCAGGATCAATATCAGAAACGTAAAGTTTGTAAGAATTAATCCTATACTTATCAAGTTCGCTACGTACTTTGCGAATTAGTTCATTTAGCTGCATCTTTAAGTGAGGGTACCTGTATCTCTGCCACTGACGTCTCACTCTATTTTTATATCTAATTAATTGCATAATTCTCATGGGAGGATGAAGAAAAGTGTTTCGTGTAGGGGGAAAAGTCCGGATAGTTGCATTTTTGACTGATATTTGTAAACACTCTGTAAAGTCTTGAACTGCTCTGTCAATGCCATTTACTGAATATAAGTCCGTTGGAACTTTCATGCGATTGTCGAATTCTGCACAGAAGGTATCCCAATCGACTGGACCGTTTATCAGTCTGGGAATTTGCGGAGAAAATATTGGTTGTATGAAAAAACTTACAATAATAGGGAGATGGTCAGAATCAAGTTCGCTGATTACTTGTTGTAGAATAGGAGCTCCAAAGTTTTTATGAAGAGTAATGTCCAATATATCGGGATGAAAATTGTTTTGCCAAGGGTAATGAGTGGGTTCAGACGGAGCTGAAATATTTATATTGGTTTCATTCATAGCACGTAACAAGCGAACCCCATTCGGGTTAGTTACCCTACAACCCCAGAATTGATGTTTACAATTTAAATCTCCTAAGATAAGAGTTGGAGTGTCACCATGACTTAGATTTAAAAGATCTTGTTGGTGAAAACGTCGATTGGGTGATTTGTACACAGAAATAACATTACAAGACTGGTCATTTTGCAAATTAATTTTGATACCAACAGCTTCAGCTGAAATAAGATTTGGCAACAGTATATTGTGATGATTAAGGTTTCTTTTTATAAAAATTGCCACTCCTCCAGAAGCATTGGGTGCATTCCTGTCTTCTCTATAAATAAAGTATCCAGGGATTTTAAAGGGCTCATTTATTACAAAGTGCGTCTCAGTGATGCAGGCGACATCGACGTTATGCCGAACCATGAACTCTGAAAAAATATTCTTCTTTCTCTTTAGGCCATCAGCATTCCAGTTTAGGATAGTTAAGTTTTGTATGATGCATGTTCTAGGGTGCATTTTTGAACAGTGAAGTAATAACATTAGATATAATCTTTTTAATGATAGGCATGGCTGACTTAACTAAATCTAATATTAGTTGTTCTATATTAGAGCCACTCTCAAGTACCTCGTTAGCTGCAGTTTCAGTAGTGTCGTTATTAAAAACACTGAAATCAGTTTGGTGATGCAAAGTTCTTGACGTCTTCTTAGTTGCTTGAGCGTATGACGTGGAAGTTGCTTGAGGGCGGGCTTGTGAGGGTTTTATTCCAATTCCAGTGTTTTCGGTACTGCGATTTTCATCAGTGCTCCTAGTAAATGTGTGATGGGTGAGTCCAGTAACATTGCTTTTAGTCTTTTGCTGTATATCTTTATAGTATTTACAGCCTTTGAAATTGGCCGAATGATTCTCCCCACAGTTTACACATACAGGGGGGTCGGTCTTCTTCTTCGGACAAGCAGAGTAGAGATGTTGGCCAGTACACTTCACACATCTGGGATCGAGCTTGCAAAAATTTTTCGTGTGACCATAACGTTGACATCGAGTACACTGGGGCACATTTGTAGGCTTCCTTTTAGGCTCAACATGAACAACAGAGTAGCACAGTCTATTTAATTCAAATATAGCTTTTCCAGATTCATTATTTTCTAACGAGACTGCACAAATAGGGAATGGAATTTTTTCCTTGTTAAATAATCTATTTACAGTGAGAACCGGATAGTTGTGAGAGATTAACTCATCCTGAATTTCCTCTGGAGAAAGAGAGCAGGGAACGTTTTTAATTACGACTTCTAATTTTCTGTCAATTTTTGTCTGAAACGTATGGTATTTAACATTTGATTCGTCGTAAAATTGTGTCAGTTTTCTAAAATCGTCTATGGTCAGAAGATTAATTTTCAAAGATGAGCCTTTGACTTCAGTGGTAAACTCACAAGTAATTACACTTTTAATATCTTTGACAATTTCCTGATGATTGTTAACATCGTGGACAAAAATAGGTGGAGGTTTAACAATTTTATGCAATTCACTTGTAGCAGTTACATCAGCCATCTCATTTTCATCATTATTAGCAATAGAGTAGTTGTGGTCTGATAGTGGACTAAATTTGTTTTGATCACACAGCTGATTAGTATCTAAGACATACCTTTTAGGCTGTAGATTTACACAATTGTTGACTGTTTTTCTTTTTGGTGGTCTTAAGAAATCTTGATCAATGTTTTCATTTGATTCCGTAGTGTTGGGCGTTAAATCACATGATTTAGGCTTGTTGACAGAAGATTGGGAAGGGAAAATAAACACTGGCCTAGCCATTATTGTTTTTTGGTTATGCTTAGGTAAGCAATGTTTAAACAAAGACCCCTTCGTTATTTTAACAATAACTGGGTGAAATCAACACAAAAACACAAAATAGGTATTCAATATCACTAATATTGAAATTAATAACAAAAAAATAAACTTTTAACACAATTAAAACTCTAAAAAACCGAGCGCGAAAAATAGTTAACTATTACACTTATAATGCATCAGCTGATCCCACTATTTCACTAGTACAGGTAGTTGTAGTTACAATTTCACAAGTACAGGTGTTTCTTGAAAACACTTGTTACTTTTATAATAAAAAGTCACAGTTGTGACTAATTGTTACAAGTCAGCTGATCACTGTAATAAGTTTATTTTAATGTTTACATTTACTTTAGCTAGTAGATATATTGGAGGGAGAAAGAAAATTAGAATTACCTCCGGCTAAATTCACAGAAGGTTTTACAACTGATGGACATTTTGACTATTTATTATAAGTTTCTTTAATATTTAAAAAATAATTGAAGAGCTCAATATTTGTTTAAATTTGTAATATGATAATGGTTATATTAACTAATTTGTTCAATACCATTTCATTTTTGCTTAGAACCTATCTAACTGATATACTGCAGTACTTAGATTTGTATACTTTTTGATAAATTATATTTAATGGTGAGTAAGTAACTATTAACTAACAGAAATAATCAACCAATTTTCTGTAATAAAACGTATAGTTACAGGCCTACTTTTATTTATTAACTGAATCACATATTAATAGGTGATTTCTTATTAACTGATAAAAATAATTAAAATTTAAAATAAGAATGTGTACAAAAACTTAGCTTTTAATTAATACTAAAACATAGTGGTTTATCAACAATAATTAATTTCAAAATACGGTAATGATAAATTATTCATAAAACAGCAGTCCCTTATTTTAATAATTAATTGTTTTTATGTTCTTTTACTTTCCATTATTAACATTATTGGTAGTACAGGGATATTCATTCATAAGCACGGCGCCGTCTGTTAAAAATTTTAAGGTTATGTAACATTAACATTGGGATGGAGGAAAATAACAATCTAGTCCTGTAAATCATCGAAAGTGATCTATCAATGCTTGAAGTCTTCTTTCAGCAGCAGGATTTGTATTGGCCCTGACAAGCTCCTCTTCCCTGTCTTCTGGATCTTGAAGCTGTAGAACTCTGCCTGCATTGTTTTCTGTCCGAGCAATGTTACATAGTGTAAAACAACATTTTATTATTTCACAGGCAAAAAGTGGAGATTCTCTTAAATGATTAAGGCAAGAGAATTTCTCTTTGAAAATTCCAAACGAGTTATCCACAACTCGTCGAGTAGACTTATGTGCATTATTAAAACGTCTGACAGCACGGTCACCCAGATTCAAATCAGTTGGGGAGAATCAACTATTCCTTTAGTGGATAACCAGAATCAGCTAGAATTATACCATCAGGAAGTGGTCTCCAACCATCTACAAAACGACGATGTAGTGAACTGTTCCTATAAACTCTGGCGTCATAACACTTCCAGGCCATCGTGCACTCACATAGTAAAATCTGCAGTCAGGTCCACAGACAGCCATAACATTGATTGAGTGATTACCATGCCTATCCACATATTGGTTCTCATTTTCTGTTGGTGAATCTATTTTGATCAATGTTCCATCAACACAACCTACAACCAGAGGCATTTGAGCTAATCGAAAACAGTTAACTGCAATGTATTCGACATTATTTGGCCAGTCAATTACATGAGCAAACATATTCTCATTTACAGCTGCCACAACAGAATGCAATGCTCTACAAACACTTGATTTTGATATACCATGCATATCGCCAATACCGCCCATGGTACTGCCCTCCATTTCCTAACCAGTGGAGAGCTGCGCACAAAATAACTCTTTCAGAGAGAGCTTCACTTCTCCGTGTTGCACGCCTAAGTCTGTATCCTATATATCCAATGACTGATTCCATATTAATGGAAGACATTCGAAACCTCTCATTAACTCATAAACACTAACAAAATCAACATTTGTTCTCGGTCTAAACACTCTTATGTCTTCGATGTCTTGCAGTATTGTCCTCATCAGATGAAGAGCTGTTCCACGTAATAATCTACCAACTAATTTTTTTATACATATAGTTTAGAATTGCAACACGATTTATCTGCACAAAAAGTAAAAAAGCAAAGAAATTAAGTATTTTAACAATACTTGAGTAAACATTAGTAAAATAAACGACGCACAATAGAATCAGAATCAAAACATTGTAACAAGTCCCCTTATACAATTATTTACCTATGTTTCAATATAGATTAAAAATATGTTTACATTTAACAAGTGTAGACTTGTAACTTGTAACAATATAAAAAGTCACAGTAGTGAATTGGTGAAATTGTACTTGTGAATCAGTAAATTATTACTGGTTACTACTAGATTTGTAACTTTGTGTTTGTGAAACACATGTAACTGATATTTTTACAGGTTTGTAAACATTTACTGATGAATATGTAACTTTCGTGAAACGGGCCCCTGGAGCCCGTTAATTATTTTTATATCAAACGACGTTTGATTGTTATTTCACTTCAAAAACATAATTTCAAAACAGCTTGTACAAAATTTAGACATTTTGAGATAATCAACATAATGTTATCACGTTAGATATATCTTCTATGACCAGCTGCTACATATCCCAATAGTTATTATCTTCTTCTGGAATTCTTAAAACAGGTTTTCAAAATTTCATAACTGCGGTTGAAACGTAAATTTTTGTTTTCGCTACCGATAATTGTAGTTCCTGTGCCAGTTCATAGAATCGTTGTTTTATAATTACATTTTCTCGTTTAAAAATCATTATAATTCTTTGTTTATAATTCTGCTGAAATGTGTTTGAGGTATAATAATATAAGTACTATAGTATTTTTAAAGCCCTCATATATACACGCAGGAAGAAGTTCCGAATTTCAGTTTTCTGTTTCCTGCAGAAGGAATAAACGATTTTTTCCTTTCACGTCTTAACTATTTTATTTCTTTCGCTAGAATTTAGAACACATGTCAATTTAGTATGTTAATATATTTAACTGACGATAGTTTTAGTTTTCTACTCTGTTTTATATTTAAAGTCTCACCCTTAAAATCTATATGAATTTTACCGTGCAGCTAACCAGTGGATATTATCAAAGATTATAGAATAGACCACTATTAGGTCTATGAATCTTTAACCATTGATATTATGTTAAAGACAATCACACAAATCTCTTTGAATGTTGAAGTTTGCTGGTATACATGGCAAAAACCCTAGCCAAGGCCTCGGATATTGTTGAAAAAAATAAGATACATGATACAATATAAAGAAAAGTTTAGAGTGTTCAAGTTATGTCATTTATTTATCATCTAAGCTGGTGAACAAATTAAATACTCAGAGGAAGAGTAATCAGCTAACTAAAGTTAGTTAATTGGTATTTTGAAGTATCTTTTGACCAGTTTTATATTCAAACTTTATCGTGGGAATGTGGTAATGTAAATCTTAAAAATAAATGTTAGGTTAAGGTTTTATTTATTTACGGTTTAAACCATTTACAGAAGAGGCAATAAAGTGACAAGCATACATTATATATATCAATTGTGCTATGTGAGCTGTGTGACTGATGTGGGAACCTAATCTCCCTTCTGCATTCACTAATGCTTTTTATTATTTTTTTTTTATTTTTTGCAAAATTTATTGGAAGGCAGGTTTTTGCCTTTTAATTTTAAGAATTGTCGATTTTTATAAATCAGTGCCTTAATTTTGAATGTGATAGTAATATAAGCTTTAAATGGTCGATAGAATAAGTAAGAAGTATAATCTGAGGTCTTCTGTTTTTTGTGAAGTGAACAAAGTGTAACTAGGCTTTCACACTGAGTTTAAAAATGTAGGCTTAAGGTGGGTTTACACTGGTGCTGTAAACCATTGCAGACTGTTGTCGACAGCAGAGTAGAAAATAATTTGAAACTGTTTGTGGTTGTTGTAGACCGAATAGGTGTGTTGGCAACCAAAATTTGGTTTGCAACCAGTCGGAAAAGACCAAAGGTGGTTGCAGACCTTGGTTGGCAACCAATGTAGGAGTGGCAATTTCGGTCGGCAACAACTCCCCTCTACCATCCTGGTTTACCATATAAATACATCCATAAGGTACCGGTAATGATTTTATGAAAATTAATACATCCCTGCCCTCAATAGATTTTCTCTAGTACTTTTTTAACTTACTATGGTAATTATGCACCTTCTTGCCACCAAACAAATTTTGAATATTTTGTTTGAAATGGGTCTAGAATTGGCTGTATTTTCACGAAATATGCTTTTTATTCCACGGAAATAACATATTTTACCGAACAATTCGAAAAAACCAATGTCACAACTTTTAGTATTTTTGTCATATTTCCGTTAATTTAAATAGTATTTTAATCATCTTTTTTTATTTTCATCTGTTTTTTTACGCTGAATACAGTATATTACCATATTACTTACTATATTACCAGTAATAAGTCCTAATTTTTTTTTTTAATTTCCCTCGCCAGTTGACCTGGCTTACAGGCCTGTGCGTAAACTTTATTCAACGAGGCCAGTACCGATCATTGGCTCAGTGGGGTTTCAAACCTTGGACCTTGCCCTCCACAGTCCGAAGTCTTAGCCACTGAGCCACCACGCTGGCAAAGGCTTTCTTTATATTGTCCTTCAAGATACCTATCAAAGCTTCACAAACCTCTTACAATCAGTGATACTGCAGATAATTTTATGTCCAATATTAGCAATCGAAAACTCAAAATCACTGCTGGACATTCTAGAAGGTGTTCTGTACTACCATCACACTCAGTTTTCACCAGACTAAAGATCGTTCTCTATTTAAATATTTTAATAGGTCAGTATCCCCTTATTTCTCTCCTGCTTTTAACAAAGGTCTGACTCAGTACCTTCTCAGTCTACGTTGTTTTGATTGCATACGTAGGCCATTTTGTATGATAAGGCTTAGTCCTATTGAATCCTTTTAGGGCGGTTGGGTTCATTGATATACAACCTATTGGTTAATATATCTGCTTTACATGCAGTTTCGCGGGTTCTCATCCCAGGAGGTGCACTGAAATGTGCTTAAGGGGTTAGACTGGTGTAGGCCTAACAACGCTTTTAGACTAGGCCTAAGTAAAAAGTGACACTGATATAGAAAAAAAACATGGCTGCCACGCTGTCATCTGTGAGACTGTTGTCACCATCAGTCTTAGGCCTAGCTCATAGAGATTTTACCATGCATCCACCTTGACCCAGACAATGCTCTCTACTTCCGTGTTTTTGTAACTTTTACTTTTTATATCCAAATTTCGTTGTTTTTTCATGTTGTACAGAATTCACTTCTGTTTCGATTAAAAATCACTAAAAATAACTTGTAAGATGAAAAACATAGCGATTTCTGTTTTAGTCTTAAGTGTATTAATTATATATTTTTAAAACTATTTCTGTGTAATTTGTTATTTCCCTATTTAATACAATTAACCTTAGTTAGGTTCATAATTCATTATTATGAAAGCAATATTTGCTTAGGTATAAAGATGATTGCAGTGTTGTCTATCAAATGGCGTATGCGAACCCTCTATACAGGCATATTGCCTGACGGTGATTCTCTGTTTTTAGGCCTCTTAACTGGAAGCAAGGTTCTATTAGTGGGCCTTATCCAAAATGGAAAAGGTCCCATCAACTTCAGATAGTCGCATCCCAATTTTGTAATATAATGCTGCGCCCCTAAATATAAATGTTTCCTTAGTTATTGAATTTGGTCATGTAAATATGCTGTTTTTAACATTTTTGAAAATATCCTTTTTTTGGGCTGTTTACTTAGTTTATATACTCTGAGTATATCCGAAATATCTGGATCACTGTTTATATTGTAATAGACTTGCATTGCTTTTTCATAGTATTTTGATTAAAAAAAAATTAAGTAGAGTTTTAGCCTATTTCAGAAAAATCAATATATACTTGTGGGGAAATAAATTTTAAATCTTTTTAAATATTTGTTATATTTTGGATCTGAGAGCCATTTCAATTATTTCTATTTTTTCAAGACACATGCTTTTAAAATTTGTGTTTAAAAAAGGATTTGTTTTTGGGAGCTCTTAAACTTTTTTATGTTTTAGTTTTATTAATTTTTATGTTTTACACTAAATAAATGATAAT
>JAQJVL010008204.1:0-20681 GCA_035578905.1 Stictocephala bisonia
GAAATTAACTTGGTGTTTTCAATGGTCAATGGTAAGTGCCTTGGTGTTTTCAATGGTAATAACTTTGGCACTTTCCATGTACTTTATTTGTTACAAATGTTATTCTCCTTACTCTTTGATTCACTTGAACCCACTTTACAGGTTACGCGTGAACAAACACGGAGGTGCCTGGTGTCCGCGTAACATGGTCAGTCAGGAGGCCAGGGAGTATCTGCAGGTCGACCTCCACCAGGTGTTCGCCCTGACGGCTACCCGAACCCAGGGTCGGTACGGCAACGGCCAAGGCAAAGAGTATACGGAGGAGTTCTACCTGGACTACTGGCGGCCGGGTTTCGCCAAGTGGCGCCGTTGGCAGAGCTTCGCCTCCAAGTCAGTTAGTACCTTGTTGGACTCTCTTAGTAGCAGTGTAGACAACCTCACTATATGTAATGAATACTAAGAAGTTTTCTTTAGGTTTAATAAGTAGTCGAGATAGTGCTCTGCACTGAGTAAAGGCAGTGCAAGAGAGACAGATATAGTCAGCAGACAGTGCGACAAAGACAGATATAGTAGATGCACTATCTCTCTTTCTCACACACACGCTGAATTGAAGCAAAAGGCACGATCTACCGGCCACTAATCGAACTAGTGTTTCCAAGCTCTGCGCCTACTGTAGGGATGGAAACAATATATCGAAAATATCGATAAATATGTTTCGATATATCGATATATTAGTATCGATATTTTCTGTAGATAATGTCGGCCATATCGATATTTTGGTCCGATATATCATATCACTAAATATTTACGTTATTTTCTCTTCAAAAACACAAGAATTGCCTCTTATTCGTACAAAACGAAAAATGAAATAATAAAGTAACGGTATTTAGTATTTTTACTTGAGGTTAACGCACCAAAAAGCAGTTTAGTGAATTAATTTGTTTAAATTGTAGTGTTTATTAGAATCGTAGTGGTATTTTTAAATGTGACAAACAAAAGTAACTATGTTACTGTATTATTCTTTTATAGTAACTAAAGGTATAAATATTCTTATTTTGAATTATTTTCATTCAACCTTACAGACCACAACTTGTTTCGTGTAGATGAATGTATTTAATTTTTATATTCAATTGGCTATTCAAATAGAAACAGTAAAACACGAGGGTATTTTTGGTCATGACATAAGAGTTAGTGCATAATTTGTGGATCATCCATTATTGGATGTGAAGCTTTACTGACCACCCTAAAATAATTATTGATTTGTTCCAGAATGCAATAAAAAATTTAATTTTGAACAGATGAATCGTTCAAAATTTGTTATATTGGTTATCCGATATATCGATATTTTTCTTTCGATATTATCGTTAAATCGATATTTGGTTTGCGATATTATCGTTAGATCGATATTTGGTTTGCGATATATCGACAATTCAATATATCGATATGTTGAAAATATTTGCCATCCCTATCTGCGTCAGGCTGAGTTTTAAAAACATAGGGACTACACTTCATGTACAGAATTGTATTCATTGCTACATGCAAAAATATATGTATTATTTGATGTTTCTTCATAAATATATTATTATGATAAACTGTAATATTTAAAAAAATTAACATATTAAAGCAGAACAAACTATAACTAATGATACAAATACTGTGCTTTGACACGTTCCCTTTAATACGAACTATATGGCTTTAGTACATTAAACTTGAACTTTATAAATGTAGTAAAAAAGTATGAAATTTTAAATTCAACTTTACTACAGGGAATAAAAAAGTAGAGGTCGCACCCTATAGTACGCTGAATGTGTGTCGAGTAGTAATTTCCAGTTTGCCATGCAAATGGCAGGGCCAGCACCTTGTCAGTCCCTACCTTGTTCACCCCAATCCTAAAATTGAAGTAACTATTATTGATATTTTCTTTAGTTATTATCTATTTATAACTGTCACTGACGTATCTCCTGTAGCCGTAAGAAAGCGTCGTCTGTTTATATTTTGTTTCTCTCTGACTACTAATATTGCTAGTAAGTAAATAAGATTTCAAATTTATAATTACGGAACTCTTTATAATAATCCTAAATGTATCGTTAGTGAAAACATCGAATTACTGTACTTTAACTATTTCACTGTTAAAGAGAGTCATTCAAGTTAGATACTACTGTATTCTGGGTGGAATTTTAATTAAAACTGGAGAAAAGAATTTCCTGCAGCTTTAACGAAGTGAGCAGTGCACTTCATTTACGATTGTTTTTATTTAATCAGCGCATTGCATTTGGATCTTTGACTTAA
The DNA here is from genome assembly GCA_035578905.1 of Stictocephala bisonia. NCBI lineage: Eukaryota > Metazoa > Arthropoda > Insecta > Hemiptera > Membracidae > Stictocephala > Stictocephala bisonia. The sequence goes on from JAQJVL010008204.1 coordinate 2,269, forward strand.
ACTGAAGATCATTCCCCGTCAAATTGAAGAATTTTCCAGCACTGTATTTTCAATCTTGATATGTTCAGCCTGCAGGTAAAAATAATTCAGTTTCATGGTCTTAATTTTCGAAACAGTAATAGAAAGCATTTAGTTGTTAAGAAAAGCTCACAACTTACTTAATCTTTAGTTTAAATAAAAGTTTTAATAAATGTTTTCTTGAAATCGAACCATTTATTATTCATTATTCATCTTTAAGAAGCTGATCGAGACATATCGGCGATTATGACTGTCAAATGAGTGTGATGAGCGTAGAGTACATTAACGAGTGTAGTCATTGTTACTAAATGAAGTCGACTATTCCTTAGAAAGGCCGATTTATTAATAGCATAATAGCAAGGACAGCCAAGGTAGCTACAGATTTACGTGGAATCCGAACAGTGTTTATCTGATTTTCAGATAACTGATATCTAGTTCTCTCCCCTACACAGTATACGGACCCTACTACCTAACACGGCCCCCCAGCTTATCTAATAAAGTCATCGTCGATGGCAACCATTGAGTGGGAGCCATGTCAGTAATTAAGAAGACGAGAATAAAATCTATCGCCTACAACTTTACTCCCAAGTACAGTAGAATCACTTTAACAAAAATCGCCTCGCGCATGATGCGTGGCGGGAGTAGTGTCTGGGGTGGGGAGTGAGGAGCAGAGTGGACAACACAACGTGCTACTAGCCTGGCTGCGTATTTCCGGCTGTCAATGGTGGTGCAGTGACACGGAATAAGAATCTTCCAAACAATAGGGGTGGCCAGCCGTCGAAGAGCGGTGAAAGTCCACATTCCAATCCCTTCCGCTTCAAATTAGCCCTTCCAACGAAATGAACAACACATTGGACTGCCCCAACATAATCGCATATGGTATATATTCAATGATAATGGTAAAGTTTGGTGAATTATTTTGTTGAAAAAAAACTTTCCATCAATTAACCAACAGAAAGATTGTATTATGTACAATCAAAATTGTCCAAACCCGTTATTGGTCTTTTCTTAGGTCTGTTTTTCCTTGGCGTTACGAACTTCTTTTCTTGTCCGGGTGACTGGGCAGCTTCCTTGACGATTTTATATGCAGAACTATGGGATATTCCACATGCTTCTGCCACTTCTGATAGCAACTTCTTCTCCGATAAATCTTCATTTTTCTTCTTTAAATAACTATAAACATTGCAAATAATACTTCGCGTATGACTATGAATAACAGGTCTTTTTTTATTTGATTTACTAGTACTACTACCCGGCTGCACATTCATTATGCTCCAGAAACTATATAAACTATGCACTAAACGATTACGACACTAAACACTTACTTACAAAACTAAAAAATTAAACCTAAAATAAATTTCGGGACACTAAGCGTTAAAGCTAATGTTTTTAGAACCGCGCGTAGTACTCTGTCAGCTAGCGAACTTTACGAGAAACTGCAGGGGATGACTGAGCTGTCAAGTGCCAGCGCATGCGCATTGGCGACGTCGTCCACTGCGCACACATCGGAACGATTTTTCACAAGATGATTTACCTGTAGCTCGATTAAGCACTGCACCAATAATGGTGACGAGTTTTGGTATTAATTTATAATAGTTGTTTTACACAGTTGGTTCATGACAGAATAAAAAAAAAAAAAAAAAAACATAAATAATTATTGACATACATTTTTGTAAAATTAAAGTCGTAGGCTTATTGATTTTTGAAAGTTAATAGTAGGACTATATAAGTGAACAAACACTATTTGTGAAGTTCATTAATCTGGACTGAGACCTCCATGTTGGCACCACTGAAATTGTAATCACACGAACTGTAAATTACTGCCATGTTGGTACAAGTGCAGTAATATCGCCACATCTCGATGGGTTCCTCCGAAAGTGTTCATTTGGTTGGAAGGGTTGGCAAACGTGAACAAGAGTGTTAATATCTATTAGGTCCTTTAACTTTACCGTAAAATATTACATCAATAAGTTCAATTTTAGCAACTTTGTTGATGTTCGCTAACGTTGATTTTGTTTTATTTATTTATTAGTTTAACGTGCTATTGATTAGTATGATATGATTGATTCGTCACACTTTATATTTAAAAATCAAAAAATCAAAATCAAAAGATAACAATATATTTTATTTAAAAAAAAAAAAAAAAACAATCATTGAGTTGTATGTGATATTTTAATGACTGAAAGTTACAAGATCACTAGTTGTATGATAATAATGTTGTGTATCCCTACAATACAATGCGACACATTTACAATTACTGATTAATGCACTACTGTATTACACTGAAAATGAATTAATATATAAAACGGCCTATCATGCTTATGCAATGATCACAATATTATAAAGTGAATTACATTCTTGTTTTAAATAAAAAGAGACAAAACAATACAAGGTTATACAAAGAAAGAAAGAAAACTAAATTACTGACTGCTACAAAAAATAAAATATGTGGTTCGGAGGACTAACAAATAAAAAAATGTCATATTTTTTATAAGTATTTCTACAAAATTAGTATGGAGGAATCCTAGAGGAACCAGAAAACCCGCATTCATGTACTGTATTACTTTTTTTGGGTGTAATTTCTCGGAAAACGTCACCGGAATGTCAAGTCCAGTGCCGAGTGTAAAGGCAGCCTATCAACTTAGTCAGGAATTATTCATATAATAGGAATATAAACTTCATAGTTTACAGAGTAAATACACAATTAATTACAATATGGAAGCAATGTTTATACTATTTTACAAAAGAAGCATTATCTTTCTTAAATGTAATGTAATGTGCAGTGGTGATGATTTTTTTAGCAATTTAGCTTAGCAATGTCATGCTCCACTCATTAGTTGGATCTAGTAGGCTCATATGTGGCAGACTGTTGTATGGCAGTAACAAAACTATTCATGTTTATTCAAGAATTTTACGTTTTCATGAGTGAATCTACTACAAGATGGGCCATGTTGGAAAACATTCTCAAAAATAGCAATTGTGGAAAGAAACTCCTTCCAAAAAGAGCAAACCTACAAGATGGGCTGCCCAATGGCATGCTGTAAAAGCTCTTTTACTCAACTACTGGAGCTACCACGAAGCATTAAAAAAAAAAAATAAATAAATAAAAGACAATACAGGTGAAACAAATGTGAGCCGAGCTTAAGCCAATGGAATCAGTAAACAATTTTTTAAGTTAGATAATCCTATTTTACTAAAGATGTGGTACAATATTTTACAACGTTTTGACAAGAGTAGCAAAACATTACAAAACTGCTGCAGACTTGAATGTGACTTGCAACACATACAAATCTCTAAAAGAATACGTATTGAGTGCGAGAGACAACTTTGATTCCTACGAAAAAAGAGGAAAAGAGTTGTCTGTCTAAAAATTAAATCTATATTCTTGACGACATTGAAATAAAAGACGCCCGAAAAGGAAAGCTCTCCCTGGCGAATTTAAAAAAGAATTAACCCCACTTTCATTTTAATGACAAAGAAAACTTAAAGATTAATACGTTCAATGTTGTAATTGACAGCTTGTATTTATAGTTGAATAAAAGGTCTGAGTTTATTTCAGTCTTAATGGAGAAGTTGCATTTTTTGATAACTTAACGTCAATTTCCAATGAAGAAATCAGGGGAGAAGCTTCTATTTTGGCTAAAAATTATGGAACCGACATAGATGGTGACTTTGGAGAAGAGTGTGTACAGCTCAAAGGCTTTGTTGAAGGTATCTTTCATGAAGAAAGGGAACCTCATGATAACAAGATTACCGCCTCCGAGGAACCACTTTTGGTGTATCTGCAACTTAATCGTGAAAAACAGCTGAAAACATTATTTCCAAATATCTACATGGCTTTGCGCATTCTACTATGCATGATGACATCTAATGCATCTGAAAAAGATCATTCAGCGTGTTGAAAAGAATCAAAACCTACTTGAGGTTTATTTTTTAACCTTGAGGTAATTAGGTAAAATATTACCTTCTGATGAATATTTTAGATTGTCGAGTTTGGCTAGTTTTGTTTCGAAAGCTGAGCTTTTTCTCAAGATTACTTAATGATCAAAGAGTTTGATATGATATTTAATATGGGTATGGAGAGGAGTTCCGTATAATTCCTAGCATCCATCAATGTTTCCCAATTTTTGTTTTAGTGTTCATACTTCAAAAATCCGAACTGTTCACTTGTTTTAACTTAAGATTGAAATAAGGTCCATTATAATTTGAATTTGGATTTTAATCACTGTACAGTAGCCTACTAAAGTGCGACAAAGAAAATAAATAACAATGCAGCCTCAGACAGAACTGAGAGAACCATGAATTTGTAGAAATAATAATAATACAACCATCACATTAAGGTATTTTCCAAACTAATAAAAAATTCTAGAAAATAACTAAATGCATTTTTAATATCATTGACATACTAGAACGACATAAAACATAAAAAATCTAAATGAAAATCTTTTAAATATTGGTAAACCAAAAATCTAAATGAGGCTGTGCTGCAGTGTAATTTAACATTTTTGTCCGGCAGCCAGAACAGTGACGTGGTTCTCGGTCACCAGTCGTCCGTTGAGATAATAAACCACATTCAATAAAAAACAAGTTGGCTTGCTCACAATCACCCCTAGCAAGTTCCAACTAAGGGGCGGGGGCCGTAAGTACCCCACATCCGGCACTGAGCACTGGACCAATAATCGTTGACTGCATATCACCGTATTCTACAAAAAATTACTCGTGTTTGAGACAACTGCACTAGTGTCATTCTGTGTTATTTTAGCGGTTCCTGTTAGAAAACCAAAAACTATTAAATTTATTAACAATGTGTTTTAAATCCTCAATTACTAATTGTTTAGTTCAAACGTACTTTGCGTACTACTCTTTATAATATGGCATGTTATCTCTCCTGCTACTGTTCAGGTGCGTTTTGAATCCTCAATAACTAATTGTTTATTTCAAACGTACTTTGCGAATCACTCTTTATACTATGGCATAGTATTTCTCCTACTACTGTTCAGGTTCGTTTTGAATTTGTCTGGCATGTTTCAACATAATTTTATAAAAGTTCTCTTTTGATAAACAAATAATTGTATGCAGTTTATTTCGAAAACAAAAAAACTCATTTTTTAAAAAGCACGTTTCTTGGTTTACCTTTAATCATCTTTAGCGTAAAATATCTTTGTTTTATTCATTTACAAATACCGACAGTAATCCACTATTATAATCTTACTAAACTACTTTTTTCATTATTACCTCACAGAGATGACACATTATCGAAGAAAAAAAAAATATATATATATAAATAATTGATTCATCCTTTTGCCGAAATACACCACGTCAGCTCTCATCGTCTGTTGATGTGGTTGATGAGAACCCAGTGTTACCAGATTTAAGAATTTCAACTATCATAAACCAACTTCAAAATTACCGTATTTTGGTATGAAATTATCGTAAATTGCCTTTTAATAATTTAAAACAAAAATATGTACTTTTAAACTAATCTGATATAACAAGAACAGAGTTCAGTATAATATGTACTATTCAAATACTATTTAATAACACAATTTAAATTTACTGATTTGATAGCACATGTATATCAATCAATTTAGAAAAGTAACTTAAAATATGGTTTATCAAACTGATCAATTAAATTAAGGTTTGTTAAAAGGCTAATACAATGTTACAGATTTTTAAATTAATGTACTTGATACAACTGTTTAAAAATAAATCATTTTATTTTGTCTGAGTTTAATTTAAAATTGTATTTAATGTAACAATGTGTATATACCAAATCATGAAATTAATTTATTTTGTAAATCTTTTTGTGTGAAATAATGAATGTAGATGTAGTAAAAATGTATTTTAAAATATTGTATATATACAGTAAGCAAGGCACATAGTACTACTTGCTCTGTGCCTTCCCCCACTCCCACACATATGCACTACTTGATGTTCGTTGTTCGAGACTCTCAGCTGATGTTCGATAGTGTCCGACAGCTAATGAGTAATGAGTCTGTCTGACTACTCGGGCAGTCAGTATAATTATTTCGACCGAACAATATTATCATACATTTCCCGCGTGATAGCAAAGTAAACAATATTAAAGTATCGTTATTGTACATAGTGCAGGTCATTGGAATTAAAGTATAAATACGATAATTATCTTATGTCTGGCACATCTGTGCAATGAGAACGGCTGTGCGTGACCTTGGCCTTGCCACCGCAGTCAGCTGATCGCCCCCCCCCCTTCTATACAAACAGCTGTCGCCCATTGACCGTTACACCGTCCTCTATTATTACTTTACGGCATTCACTATTTTAGCCTTTATGTGACATATACAAGTTTTAGAAGCGTCAGTAACTCTGGTGGGTTCATTTATTGATTCAACTCCAAATCCAGCCATTTATTGTCATTAATACTCATCAATTATATAACTAGGTCATATTCACACTGTCCTTTTGATTCTGGTAATATCAGTTGCATCCTAGTAAAGAATGGATAACTACCCATTCTTTAATATTGATATAACCTTTAATGAATGCCCTACGTCTGTCTCCAAACGTAGATCCATATCATGGTGATAACTTCCCACCCACTTTACTTAGTTAAGAAGATATTTTTTACGACTAATATTGACAGTTCATTTGTAGTTGTATTCATGAGTGAATGGGTGGGAGAGCATATAGTACTCGTGACTATGAGTGGATGCGTGGGTGGGAGGGTCATTATTAGTCTTGTTTATAACTATACATTAGACTTATTATTGTTATTAGAAGTTTGAGACTAATAGACCTAACACATTAAATAAACGTTACTGAAATATAAAGTTTAAAAGTTCAAATCCAACCTGTTATGTTAGTGCATATTACATAACATGTTTGTTTGTAAAACTGACTTGTAGTGGTTATCGATCAAAGAAGTTAAGTTAATCGTAGAAAATCTTTCAGACAGAACCCAACATAACAGGCAGTCGTGCCACATATGACCACACGAAGACAGGTCAGTTTTTCAGTCTATCACTGTACATGCTGAGAGCGTTAACTAAGGTCACCGCCGCGGCAGAGCGCCACAGGCGACTGGTAACCACGGTTACCGCCATTCCTTTGTCCTGCCACGGCGCCAGTGTGTGGCTAGCGTTCAAACTGTGTGCGCGTCGACCGTGTACATTTCTCGTTCAAACTGTGTGCGCGTCGACCGTGTACATTTCTCGCGTGTAGTGTTTAACTGTGCAACATCATGAACATCCCTGCGGGACCGAGTGGGTTACTACCGAACCGTGTTAAATATGAGCCGGTGTTAAAGTTGTGTTCCGACGAAGAGGATGACAACATGGACGACGTGCAGTACGACACGGAATCTGAGGACGAAGATGATCACGACTACGACAGAAACTCGCCCCAATGGAACCCACACAACCGTGATAGTATGAAAAATATTCCGTTTACAAAGGAAGAGGGATTTTTAGTTCCTCCGCCGGAAAACGGGGCCCCGATCAATTTTTTTAGACTACTTGTTGACACGATATTTTTAGAAAAAGTAGCTGTAGCAACCAATTGGTTTGCTTTTGAACTTTTCTGCGGGCCGTCTACTCTGCCTGGATCAAGAATATCCAAATGGAAGGACGTATCAGTAGAGGAACTTTGTGTATTCATCGGCTTACTTCTACACATGGGAATGATACAGTTGCCCAGGATTCAAGACTATTGGAAGAGTAATAAGTTGTTCACGTCAGTGTTCCGTAACTTTATGACACGTGACCGGTTCTTGCTGATTTTACGTTGCCTTAACTTTGAGCGTCATCCTGATCCGACGAACCCGTCGAGCAAAGTGCAGTTTATCGTCGATTATTTCAACAGTAAAATGAGTACTGTGTACTATCCACAGCAGAACCTTTGCGTTGACGAGGGTTTGGTTCTATGGCATGGCCGTCTGCTTGCCCAGCAGTATGCAAAAGGAAAACGTCATAAGTATGGAATTAAACTTTACAGCTTGTGCGATCCTCACGGTTTGATTGTGAAGTTTTTTTGCGTACTGCGGTGTCCTAGAGGATTACGGAGGCAAGAGCCACGCGGAAAATGTGATTTTAAAACTAATGCGAGACTACTTGAGCTGTGGACACAGCCTGTACTTGGATAAGTACTATAGTAGTTTTTCTCTAGCATCACTACTTTTAAAGAGAGATACATACAGTACAGGCATCCTTCAATTAGACAGGAAATATATTTGTAGGAAAATAAAGTCAGCTCAACTGAAAAAAGGGGAGACAATCGCCACGTACGCTGAAGGTATAATGATAGGCAAATGGAGGAACGTACGTGAAGTATCGTACATTTCAACCGAACACTCGAATGAACTCGTCACTTCACTCAATCGAAAACGAATCGAAAGAACAGTTCCTTTACCGGTTGTAAAATACAATCATTTTATGAACGACGTTGATCGCCGTGATCAGTTAATGTCATACTACCCCTGCGAGAGAAAGAAGCTCCGGTGGAACAAGAAGATATTCATGCACGTCCTGAAGATGTTTATGGTAAACGCCCACTACTTGTTCAATGAGATGAGAGTCGCTCGCAATCAGTGTAAAATGCCCCTTTATGACTTCCATCTGGAAGTTGTAGAACAGCTGTTACCGGATCCTCCCAAACAGCCAGTGAGACAGATGAATGGCGCTCACATACCTACCAAGATCGAGGGAAAACAAAGAGGGGGCAAGAAAACTAAGAACAAAAGGTGCCGAGTGTGCAGTGCCAAAGGAATAATCAAGAGGGTGGTGTGGCAGTGTGTGGATTGTGACGGTCAGCCTGGCTTGTGTGTACTTAGCTGTTTCAACACTTACCACGAGCGGATGTGACAGTTCACCATGTATACAGACTTGTGTTATGTTTAGGCAATAACTGTTTTGTTGCATTTTCTTGCCAAAAAATAGGTTAAAAACTCAAAAAAACTGGGGAAGTACAAACATGTAATATAATTTTTATGTGGATAAAGTCTAAGCCCATTATCATCCTCAAAATACAACATTCTAAAAAATTTCTAATAATTTTAAATTTAATAAAAAAACCCCAACTTTTAATAATTAAAAGCTAAAATTAAAAACAAAAAATTTAAATACCGAAAAAAATTTTACATTACAACCAAAAATTAAAAAAAATATTTCAGATGTTTATATTGATTTTCTTTTTTTTTTTAAAAAAGAAATAAAAAAAAATCATTTTTTTGGGGGAAAAATTAAATTGAATTGGGGGTCAACTTTTAAAAATAAAAAAAAAACGGTTTAAAAAGTTAAAAAATTTTTAAAGGTAAAATATAAAATTTTTTAAAACCAAAATAAAATTTAAAATTAAAAATGGAAATTGGGGTTAGAAAAATTTTGGGAAGGTTTGATTTTTTTAAAAATTTTTTTATATTGTTATTTTTAAATTTTGTTTGAGTTTTATTTGGGGGTTAATTTAAAAGGAATTTATAAGGGGGTTTTAAAGAGATTTTGGTGAATAAACAGGTTTTGGGTTTTTTTAAAAATTTTTGAAAAAATTTGTAAAATTTGTGGGGGTTTTGGTTAATTTTTTTGGGTTTTAAAATTTTCAAAAGGAATTTTTTTTACCACCCGTGAACAAAGTAACGGGTTTCCAAAAAAGGGCCAAACGGGGTTTTTTTTTGTACAGACACTTTTTTTTCATTAACCGATCTAAGGGCCTTTTTTTTGGGGTGATTTAACAATTGTTTTTATAACTGAAAATTTAAAATTTCAGGGGTTTAAAAAAACGTTTAAGATTTGTTTTTTAAAGACTATTTTTTTTAACTTTTGTTTTATTTTATCAAAAACCCTTTTAAATAAAATTAAACACCTTTGGTGTGGTTTTCCAAATTTTAAAAATTACAAAAAACTGAGGGGATTTTAAAATTTTTTAAATTTACTAGCCCCTTTTAAACTTTTTCTTTAAATTTTTTTTTAAACCTTTTTATAGTTTTTTTTAAAATTACCATCCATTTAAGTAATTTACCCAAAACAAAATTTCGTTTTTTAAAACCCAGTACCCCAAAAGCCACTTTAAAACTTCCAAAACCCCATAGTATTTTCGACCGAGTGCCTTTTTCTGCATGTGTTTAGTTGTTGTAAAATTTTGTTTTTACATTTAATTTACGATTTTTTTTTTTAATAAAAAATTTTATAACATAAAAAAAACACCAAAAGGGGAAAGAAAAAGTTAAAAATTTAAAATTTGCTTTCAAGACAACCCAAATCAAAAACAAATTAAAACTAAAAGTCTTTTTTTTTAATAAAAAAACCTTTCCCATGGAGAATAAAAAAAGTGGGACAATTTTGTCTGAAAAGTTTGTCCGAGAAATAATTAAGCCCAGAAACCGGCCCTTTCATTTGGGAGGGGCCCCAAAACCCAAAGGGTTATAGTGCTTAAAATTCCAGAAAAATACATCAGGGTGAGGGGGGTAGTTTTTTTTTTAATTGGGTTTAAAAGAAATTTTTTCCGTTTTAAACTAACAAAATTTAAATTTTATTAATTTTTTTTTTTTTTAAAAGGGGGTTTAAAAATCCGTACATTTTTATTTGTTGGGGGATATTTTTTTAAAATTTTTAAACCCAAATTTTTATTTGTCACATTTTTCAAAATAAATTGGTTTTAAAAAACCCCTAAAATATATTAAAAATTTTTAAATTTAGACCCAAAATTTAAAAGTCATTGTTTGTTAAAAAAATTAAAGGCGATGTTTTTTTTAAAAAGCATAGAAATGTTTTTTTTCCTCGTGAAATTTAAAAAATTTGGGTTTGTGGAATGTTAATTTTTTGTCATAATTTTACGTTTTAATTTTCGGGTTTTTAAAAACGTTTTTAATGTTTTTTGTTTTGGGAAAAATAACAACAAAGCAGTTTTTTTTAGCGGGAAAACAATCATTAAATTTTCAAACCCACCAACCCCCAGCTGTTTTGTTTCACAAATTGCAAAAATTTTAAATTAGTTTTATAATTAAAATTTGGGTTTTTTCTCCATTCGAAAATCATAATCTTTTAAACCCTTTTCCATTCTGTAATTTTAAAAACAACTGTTTTTTGTTTAGTGTAAAAGTAGGGTATTAAAATTTGATTAAATCAAATTTCAGGAATTAAATTTTCCCCAAAAAAAAAAAAAAAAAAAAAGCAAAAATTTGGGAAAACCGTCCTTACAGAGGGGGGGAAACAATAATTTTCCATTGGCAAATTTTTTTTTTGTGAAAAGGGCATATCATATTTAAGGAAAATGGAAAGGTCGATAAATTTTTTAGGGGGTTTTTGGACAGTTATACATATTTATAGAGGGGTCTGCCCCCTGGGTCCAATTGAAAAAATTGGGAATTTTGGTTTTTGTTTTTTTATGAAAATTTAAAAAAGTTTTATTTTAAATCTGTCTTTTTGGGATTTATCACTAAAAATATTTTAAAGTAAGGGATTTATACCTGTATTAAATTTTTGAAATTTTTGTGCAATCATTTTAATTTTTTTTGCCCCTTTAAAACAATTTAAAAAAGTAACCTATGAAGATAGGGGAAAATAAATTTACAAAAGGTAGTAATTTTTTTTGTTTTTCAAATTTCACCCCAAAATTTCGAAATTAAATTTTTTTGATTTGAAATTTTTATTTTATTTTTTTAACAATTAATATTACTTTAATTTATACTAAATAATTTAGTCAATCTTTTTGAAATATTAAAAAACTAAATAAAAAACCCCCGGGCATCATGAAATCTATTAAACCCCTTTTTAACAATTTCCTGACATTATATTTTGAGGGGAAGCCAAAAAGGGTTTTGTATCATAGAGCCACGGGGAACCCAAATAATACGGTAGGGTTTTACGTGATGGGGCCAGTAAAATCTTGGGTTTTCAATGACGTCCCACAGAAAAATCAGCTGGGTTTATTTTTTACACTGAAAGTATTTTAGTAATAACCAGAAACTGCCCTTTTTTTAAAAAACACTGTTTTCAAACAACAACAAAGGGTTTTTACGTGATAAAAAACTATTAATAAGTCTATACAAAAAACTTTTAAAAACTTTTCATTATTATTATTTTAAAAATTAAAAATTAAAAAAAATTTGACCCCAAAAAAAATAAATAGCAAAAATTTTTTGACCTTTTTATTTTTAAAAAAAAAAATGAAACTGTAATAATTCAAGAATGATTATGCTCAACTTAAACAGCTTTTTTCAATTTCTTTAAGTTTTTGTTGTTTTTTTTACACAAATTTTAAAATCCCCCAAAAACCCAAACAAAATATTTTTTAATTTGGAAAATTTTTTAAAAAATCTATCTTTAAATTTTAAAAAAGGATGTTTGTATATATAATTTTAAGTTTTTTGCCTGCCCCAAAACCCTCCAACCGATCGCCATGAAACTTTAGGATTTTTCCGTTTACCCCCCAAGATTTGGTTTTTTGTGGAAATTTGATGCAGATCCGTCCCCAGGGTTCCTTTCCCCCGGGCTCCTAAAGAAACCCAATTTTTTTCCAAAAAGGAAATATAATTTTTTACAAAAAACATTTGACTGTGGGGTTTTAATGTAGTTTCACATGCAAAAGAGATTGAAATTCTCCAACAACAACAGTACTGAAAAGTTTTGATTTTTTGTAGTTCTACATTTCACCTTGGAGTGGGACACACACTACTTTTTACTTTTCAGGGGGATCTGTATTTGGTGTTAACCTTTTTTTCCCCTGGGAATTAAAAAAAATTTGGTGAAACGTGAAAATAAAAAATAAATAATTATTTGTTTTGCAGTTTTTCTTTTTTAATGACATGCCTCCTAAAAAATCTAATACTGGTAGAAGAAGCAAAAATTCTCGAGTTCGTTCAGCTATTAGGTTCTAAATCAGAACTCAATATTGTGACCGGCGAAGGTGGGCGGGTACAGCTAGGTCTATCTATATTTGTAAAAGAGGATGTTTTGTATATATATATACATATACTGTTTGAAGTTTATGCGCTGCCAAACCATCCAACCGATCGCCATGCAACTTTAGGATGTTGTCCTGTAAACTCCCGAGATGGTTTCTGTGAAGTTTGATGGTAGATTCCGTCCACAGGGGTCCCGCCCCACGGGCTCCTAAAGATCCCATGTTAATTCAAATGGAGAATCTGAATCTAATATATATACTAGCCGCACGTTTCTAATATCTATATAGCCGCACGTGTAACTCACTCACTCACTCACTGACTCACGTATACAAATTCTAACCCACTTCCAGAAGAGCTAGAAACTTGAAATTTGGCACACTTGTAGCTTTTGCCAAGCAACCGCCGGGAAAATTCCGAAGAAATTAAAAATTTATAATTTTTAACCCTCCAAAAAAATCAAAATGGCGGACAGGTTTTGAATTCTGTGCAGAGTTTTACTAACCGGCTTAATTGTGGGGTAAACCGGTTGGTTGTAGAACAAATCTGACAGCATACTCCAGATTTGTAATTAAATTTTCTAAAATTTAGCCATTTAAATTTTTTTTTTTATTTTTGATAATAACTACGCAAAATCTCGTTAAATTTCACATTTCGTTCAAGGGAATGTTATTTTTGGTTTTGTTTTTCGTATTTAACTGCATTAGAACGATAATTTAAGAACTTATAACCCCTACACAACTACTTAATTTTACTAATTTGTTATCAAAATTACTATTAAATTCGATTTTGCACTGTCCGTAACCTAGAAAAAAATCCAAAATGGCTGACGTGGAAAACGTTCATCTTTTGCAGAGTTGAGGTTTTTGTTTTAAGGGTGAAACTTTAATTTTTAGTTTACTTAAACACCAAATGATATATTCCAATTGACAATAAAAATTTTGCACAAAAAGTGTCCTGTGTGTTTTTGTGCTGTATACAATAGTTTCCTCAGAAAAAGTCGGTAAACTTGAGTTCTTTCGAAAACACGTGATTTTTTGGAATAGTTTCCTCCCATTTAAGCATGATTTAAAGGAGCTAAAACCTTAAAACCCTACACGTTATTTACGTATAGAACTTTGCTATCAAACTGCTATAAACTTTAGTTTTCACTTTTTATAACCTAAAACAATTTTTTAAAATGGCTTACGTGAAATTGCTGTATTGTTTTGCAGGAGTTGAAGTTTTTGTTTTACTGAAGCTGTAACATTTAGTTTTAGAATATCATCTAATGAAATTTTCAATCTAAAAATTAGATTCAAATGATATATTCCAATTGACAATAAAATTCTGCACAAAAAGTGTCCTGTGTGTTTTTTGTGCTATATACAATAGTTTCTTCAGAAAACGTCGGTAAAACTTGAGTTGCTTTCGAAAACACGTGATTTTTTTGGAATAGTTCCTCCCATTTAAGCATGATTTTAAAGGAGCTAAAACCTTAAATACCCTACACGTTATTTTACGTATAGAACTTTGCTATCAAACCAAACTGCTATGAACTTTGATTTTTCACTTTTTATAACCTAAAAACAATTCAAAATGGCTTTACGTGAAATTGCTGTACTGTTTGCAGGACTTGAAGTTTTTGTGTTTACTTAAGCTGTAACATTTAGTTTAGATATCTCTAATGAAATTTTCAACCTAAAAATTAGATGCTGTATTACGATAATTTAAGACCCTAAAACCCGTACACACTATTTAACTTTACTACTTTGTTACGAAAACTGCTATAAAATTTTATTTGTAACTTTTCATAGCCTAGAAAAAATCAAAATGGTTGACTTGAAAACGCTGACCTGTTTGCAGAGTTGAAGTTTTTTATACTGAAGCTGTAAAATATTAGTTTGGACAACATTCTAATAGAATATTTAAATTATATACTTAAATGCTTTATATATAATACATTTCCTCACAAAAAGTAGGTAAAGTTGAGTTTTGTCAAAAATATGTTACTCACTTACGTATTCAAATTGTGTAGAAAACTTTACGGACAGTTAAACTATATATAAAAACAGTTTGTATTCATTTTTGTTGCCTAAAGGCCAATCATAGTTTTTACGCTGTATTTTCGAATTTGTTTTGTTGGTTTTAGGCACCCCTCCAGCGGCTGCGATAAACGTTTTTAGAAACAGTTGGTAGAACCGGGCCTTTGTCGATTGGGAACGAGTCGATAGGAGCGTCTGAGAGAGAACGTTTTTAGAACGGTTGGTAGAAACGGTCTTCAGTCGATTGAAACAAGTTCCCACCGAGGTTATAAGGATGACGCCCATTTCATGCCTCAGTCTGCTGACACCCTACGGCCTCTACAACGCTTGAATTACCTTCAGTACTGAACGGTTTAATTGTTTTTGGGTTTCTGCCCTAAATTTAAAAAATGAATCCCTTTTACTGGGATGGTGAGACGAAAATTTTACATCCCCTATTTTTCAACCCTAAATCCCAGGTTTTAAATTCCCTTTTGTTTTTTTCATTTAATTTCGTTTTTTTTTGTGAATTTTTAAAAATCAATTTACAATTTCTTTTGATGTTTTTCCCAGAAATTTTATACATTTTTTTTTTTCCAATTTCCCTTTTTCTCCCAATTACTTTTAATTTTAATTTTAAAATTTTAAAATCTTAAAGATGGCTTTTTCATCAACGAATGTTTTTTTGTGTTTTCCCCCAAGGGGTCCCCTTTAAACAGGGGAACAATGGGAAAAATTACATGGAGTAGGAAAAAAAAAGCCAGTGGTGGGTAATTTGCTTGTGCCCTTGCATGGAAGAATCTTGGGGGACATTTTACGACAAACTGCAATTGATTTCAATCCTTATGAGTGGTGATTGCATTTACAAAACACTGCGTAGTGGAAAAATTGAATGGTTAAAGGGCGGTACTTGTTTCCAGAAGAATTATCATCAGTCCCTTCAATTTTTTTATTCTGTTTTCAACAAAAAGCACAAATTTTCCCCTGCAAATTTATCCCCTAACGAAAAATTTTGTTTTTGGGATGACACGTTTTTGTCACTTTCTGAAAAATTACAAGACATATTGGGGTGCAAATCAAAAAAAATATCGGATTCCTTTTTTACGGGTCAAAAAGTTACTGTACCCCCCTTTTTGGGGGGTTTTAAAAGGAAATGCTGTATCCCGTTTGATCCACTTCCCGGGGAAAAGAAAAGCGCCATTTTTATTTTTGTCCAAATTATGGGAAAAATCTGGCCCCCCCCATTTTGTGTGACAAAACTACTTTTCACTGGGGCCCCCTTTTTGGGTTTTCGAAAAGCAGGGTCTGGGTGGAGTTGCAAACAGTTCAAAAAAACTCAGCTACCCTTTTTAAACCCAAGTCAGTTATATTTCCCAAACAATACTTTTTAGGGTTTAAATAATTTTTTAAAAAGGGTCTCTACGTTTTGGCCCGGCCCCCCCCCATAGCGAGACTGGGGTGGACCAGTTCAGTTTATCGTATGGGTTTAAATAACAGGGAACTGAAATCAAAATTTTTAACTTTAGTTTTTTAAAACTTAATTTAAAAATCACTTTTTCCGTGTGTTTTTTTTTTTTTTTTTTTTTTTTTTTTTTATTTTTTTAAATTTCACATCACTTTTTTCCGTATAAAAAACCCCTGATTTTTTTTAAAAAACATTTTGTATACCCAAAGTATAGAAAACCCTGATTTTTTTAAAAAAAAAACTTTTTTCCTGTTAAATACTAAATAAAATTTTAAAAACCCGGAAAAAAATTTCAAAAGTGAAATTTTTATAAATTCAACAATTCGTCCTGTTTCCCAAGGGGGGGTTTTGGGGGCGAAACCCCCAACAAGCAAAGCGAGTTATTTTTTATAAAAGAGAGGTTTTTTAATAATATCTTTTATTTTTAAAAGAGGGGTTTGTAATATATAAAAAAAGGGGAAAGCCCTCACTGACTTAAATCACTCACTCATCACTAATTCCCCCAATTCCATGTAGGTAGAGACTGAAAATTTTTTTACAATGTGTCTTTAGGTCCCTTTAAAAAGGACAAAATAAAATATTTTTTATCTTGATAAAGTACTCCTAAAGGGGGAGAAACCACCCCCCAAAAGATTTTCTTTCCCTAAGGATAACAATTTGGGGTTTTTTTTAATAAATTAATAAAAAACTGTTTTTGGGAAAAAAATAAACCCTATTTTAAATTTTTTATGTTTGGGAAATTTTACTATTGATTCCACAGAAAAAAACTGCTCTTAGAAGAATTTTTATATTATACTAATGAGGGTTTTTTTTTCATCAGCTGGTTTTAAAAAAAACACAAATAAAAAAGAACATGATTGAAACATGCTAAGTAATTTTCCATTTTGGGATTTATAATAAAATAAAGTTTGCAAAGCAGTAAATGTGAGAGAGCTAATACAAAAAAATTTAAAATTGTGATTTTACCGTTATACAGTTGTCTACCCATTATTTTTTAATCAAAATCACAAAGCCCGAGGGTATCGGCGAGTAGCGGGGTTTGGGACCCAAAATTTGCAGGGGGGGTCCCCTAGTATATATTATATATTTAAAAAATTTTATAAATATTTTAAAAATATATTTTATATATATAAAATTTTTTTATATGTTTTTAAGTTTATGCGCTGCCAAAAACCAACCGAAACGCCATGAAACTTTAAAGGGTGTTGTCCTGTATACTCCCAAATGGTTTCTGGAAGTTTGATCAGATCCTCCACAGGGGCCTGCCCCACGGGGTCCTAAAGATCCCCCTTTTATTAAAAGGGAAAATGAATTGGGTTTTCAAAAAAATAAGGGCTGTGTTTGGGTTTTTTAAAGTAGTTTTTAAAATGCCATAAGCAGATTTAAATTTTCACAACAACAGTACTGTAAAATTTTTGATTTATTTTAGTTTTACCCTTTCACCTTGAGAAAGGGAGGGGGAACAACTACTTTTACTTGATCAGGGGATCTGTTTTTTGGGGTTAACCTTTTTTTTCCCGGTAATTAAAACAAAAATTTGGGGAAACGTGGGAAAAAAAAAAATAAATTTAAATTTTTTTTTTGCAGTTTACTTTTTATGACATGCCCCCTAAAAAATCTAATACTGGTTTTAAAAAAAGCAAAAATTTGGGGGTTTGTTTTAGCTATTAAAGGGTTTTAAATCAAAACCCAAAATTGTGACCGGGGGAAGTGGGCGGGGACAGCGGGCTATCTATAAATTTTTTTAAAAAAGGAAAGTTTGTATATATATATACATATATTTTTGAAGTTTTTGCGCTGCCAAACCATCCCAACCCCCTCGGGCCCTGCAACTTTAGGATGTTGTCCTGTTAAAACTCCCGAGATGGTTTCCGTGAAGTTTGATGTAGATCCGTCCACAGGGTTTCCCCCCCCACGGGCTCCTTTAAAAATCCCCTTTATTTAAATGGGGGAATCTGAATCTAATATAAAATAAAACCCCCACGTGTCTAATATCTATATAGCCGCACCCTGAACTCACTTTACTCACTCACTGACTTTAAATAAACAAATTTAAACC
>JAQJVL010008205.1:0-20647 GCA_035578905.1 Stictocephala bisonia
CAGTTGTGGATTCTTCATTTGTAGTAATTTTAGTTGTAGACTCTTCAGTTGTAGTAATTTCAGTTGTTGGTTTTCCATATAATGCTTGAACAGCTAATTTATCATCATCACTTAAATCAATCACACTACCTTGTTTTAAATTATAATAAGGAAACATAATTGCTTTATTATCATGAGAATGAAGTATTCCTAATGAATGTCCTATTTCATGGATTAAAACAAATAAGAAACTTGTTTCACCAGAAGGTACATTACTATCATTTTTATAATACCAAACCTGATTTAAATTCATATGTATTTCAGTTTTATTTTCTAAATAATAAGGATAATATGCATGAGCTAAAACACCACTATGAAATTCTGAACAATTATATCTTGAATTAATTTGAAAGTTATGTTTTAGTCTTTTATCAGATATTAGAATATCATAATCTGTTATATTGTGTTCAAATGTTAATCCTGAATACTTTTCCCAATAGCTGAAAGCTTGTTTTGCTAAGGAAATTATATTAGGTCTTGCTAAATAATAATGCCATCTAATATGAGTATTGTTCCACTTTCCACCAAAAAGTCTATAATCTCCAATATCTTTATTTCCACATCTAGATTTTCTCATCAAACTCAAAGTTTCATTATTTAATTGTCCATCAACCTTCAAGTTATAATATTCTTGAAACATAGTAATATAAGTTGAAATATTATCTAAATCCAACGAATCAGACTCATCTTTGTACCCAAATTCAAAAAGAAAATTATTTACAAAATTAATATCATCATAAGAAATGGATGTTGTTACAAAGAAAAGTAAAAAGAAACTCTTCATTTATATAACAAAATTTTTAACATACTGACTTTTATTTGAATTACAAATACAACATTTTGCTTTCATTCTCTTTTTATCGATTACTTTCAAATCTTTAGAATTGGTTTCTTTCTTACATTTTAAGCAATATATTAAAACCATTTAATAAATAAAAATTACTTTACATTATCAAGTTTTGTATATATAGTTTTAAAATTTTCATTCACTTCCGTTACAAAATCTTTAACATGTTGATTAAAATTTGTATAATCTTTTGTATGAACTTCAAATGTTTTAATAAAATCATCTAACTGAATCTTTACAAGCACATCATATGGATAGATCCCTTTACTTACATTTGATATTCTTCTTCCTTTTACATCTAAACTATTCTTAATATTTGAATTTGTTGAATCAACAATTTTAATGTTTTCAGATAATTCGAAAAGCTTTTCAATTTGTTCTTTAATAACAACATCATTTTTATCAATACCTGGTTTCACACCAACTATTCTTTTCTTTTTGTTTAAACTTATACAATCCTTTTCAATATTTATTGCTTCTATAATTTTTCTATCATCAACAATCTGCCTTCCAAATACATCAAAAATATTTTGTGAATTCATATTTATTAAGTAATAATTTGTTAATAATAGCTTTGAAATCTTTATTTTTTACAAGTTCATTTAAAACATAAACACACAAATATCCACAAATAGGTGGATCTTCATAATATTGAATTTGTGAATCATTATAAAAAATATTTTCTTTATCCAAATATTTAACCATTTCAGTTGGTGGATTTACATTTCCATATGAATCAAAATAATATTTAATTTTATCTTTTTTATAATAACAAACCCAATGTGAACCATTTCCTAAAATTGAATCTAAATTAACAACTCCACATTCAATTTTTTTAACTTTTTCAGGTAATGTATCTCTCATAAAAACACCTTTGAAATGTTTAATATTCTTACATAATTCTTCAATTTCACCAAAAGTTAAAGGTTTTATTTGAAATTTTTTTTAATATTTGTTTTTACAAAATTTAAAGTTTTCAAATCCAATCCAGATCCACTTACATCTTTTAATTCTTTATCCAACCAATTTAAAATATTTCTCACAATTGGAATCATATCTTTTTTAACAATTGGAGCCGCTTTCTTAACATATGGAATAACTTCTTTAGCAACAGGAATATTTTCACCAAAATCTAATAAATCTTTTAATAAACCACCATTTATAAGTTCTTTCAATTGATTATAAGAAAATTCAATGCTAATACCTGTATTATTTTTGTTATGTTTTTCAAGTTTATTATATTGTCTATTTGTTAAAAATATTTCATCTTTTCTATTTTGTAATTGATCTATTGTAAATTGAATAGTAACAGGTGTTTTCTTTTTAAAAGCTGATTTTATTTTATCATATTGATTCTTACTAAAATTAACTTTCACAGATTTCTGCTCCATTTATATAGATTAAAATTTTTCATACATTTTTAAACCCATTCCAAATTTTCTTTTTAACCACATAGCACCTGCAGTTGGAATAGCTACAAGTCTTTCAGAAATAGGTTCATCATGTGATAATGCTATATTTATTGCTTCATTTTGAAGTTCTTTATCTGCAATTTCATTTCTTGATTTTGTATCTTTATTATCCCTGTAAAAAATGTCATGTTTCATTGCTGCTCTATCTAAATTATTAATTCCATTATCACCTTCTTTTAATCTCTTATCTAATCTTGTACCTGGGCCAAGATAGTGATAACCAGGTACATGCAGTTCAAAAGGTAGATTATTAATTATATCATTCAAAATTCCACCACCTTCTTTTAAAATTGGTGAATTAATTGAAGGTAAAATTCTTATTAAATACTTGATTCCTTCAGGTTTTTCAATAGCTTTATCTAACATATTAGAAATAAAATCATTAATTGCTTTCTTTTCATTAAAAAAATTGTTATTTCCTGCTTTTTCTTGTGCATAGATATAATGCATTCTTTTCATCAATTCGTTTAAATCATTAATAAATTTGTATTCAATTTTATTTTCATTATATTTTTTTAAACCTGAACCCTCAATATCATTTTTATTTTCCCATATTGGTTTAATTAAATTCATATATTTTTTACCTCTACTTGATTTTGGCTTTTTAGTTGATGGATCATTATTTTTATAAATTGAATCAGATTTCCACAAAATTTCTGAATAATTCTTCAAATCATCTTCAGAATATAAATGTTCAGCAGGATCATCTTTATCTGTTAACAGTCTCCATAATCCTTGAGTTCCTTTATATATTTTATCATCAATTATAATATCATTATTTTTAAAATTAACAGGTAAATTACCAATCATAAAACTTCTTTTTTTCCTATCCCAGTAAAAACCAAATTTATCAACTTTTGCTCTTGGAAGAAACTTTTTACCAATTTCACCAATTATTACACTTGTTGTTGTAGGACTTATTGGATCAACCATTGTAGATTATTCAATAATTCTTGGTCTAAATGGTGTTGAAGATGGTAATTTTGGCAATTCAAAATCACCTTCAGATTCACTAATAGAATCATTTGCAAATTTATTAACAACAGGAACCAATTCCATTAAATTTTTGTTTTCATTTAAAACTTCACCTATTTTATTTTCAACTTTACCAATAGCACTTGTTATAGGTTCAAATGTTTTTTGTTTAATTTTCTCATAATTGTCTTCAATTTTAATCTGTTCTTTAAATTCTTTAATTAATTTTTTTTCAATTTCATCAAGTTTCTTAGCTTCTGCAACAGATATATTTTTCTCCATTTAATGAGAAAAAAAAACATGAACATAACATGAACACAACATGAACATAACATTAACACAACATGAACATAACATGAACATAACATGAACACAGCATGAACACAACATGAACATGATTTGTGTTATATTGAACATGATTTGTGTTATGTTGAACATGATTTGTGTTTAATTGAATGTGAATCAGTTATTCTCATTAAATATATAAACAATAAAGAAATTAAAAATATTAATAACACAAATATTTTATTAGCAAAAATACAAAAAGCCATCATTATTTAATGTCTTTAAATTTATTCATATATTTTGGTTTTGATATTACATTTATAGTTAAAAACCCATAATCTTCTTTCCAACATTCATTACAAATCTCTTTAAATTCAACAAAAGTCATATCTGAACCAACAAAATTTTCATAAATCTTCTTAGTATAATGTTCATTCTGCTTAAAAATACAAATCATATTTAAATTATTTCTAATCAATTGAATATCAACTTTTGAAAAACATTGTGATAAGTAAATACAGGAAATATTCTTATGCCTTCCCATAACAAAATATTCTTTAATAATATCTTGGTTTTCTAAAATACAATCATCAAAAACAATTAACGAATTCTTTTTACATTCACTTAAAGGAATTATATCCTCACAAGAACTAAAGAAATAGGATAATTTTTTATTAACTTTTGTTTCAATATTTTTAAATCTTTCTTGTAATTTTCTATATGCTGGTTGTTCTAAAGATTTGCTAAAAACATATAAATTTGAATATGGAATTAGTCTATTATAAATAAAGTTTAATAATAATGTTGTTTTTCCAGATCCACTTGATCCTATTATTAACAATCTAATAGGTTGATCACACTTACATTTTTATCATATGATTGTAATTTTATTTGATCTTTTTCCTTTAAAAATTTATCCATTTAAATAAGATGAAATTATTTAAGATTTCAGGAAATTCTTCTAAACTTGAATTAAGATTAGAACATCCTATTCATTTAGATGGAAATTATAGTTTAGGTTTAAGTGGTTTTTATTCTGATAATTATGTTTTTAATTTTAATGTAGATGCTCCATATTGTATTACATTCACTTCAAATGATATAACTAAATATTATGGATTTAATAAAGGATATTACAGTCTTGAACAAATTAAACAACATTTCATTAATTTTATAAAAGAATTTAAACAATCAGATAAATCTTTAACTTTTAATGAAAATAATTTTGAAATGGAAACAGTTTTTAATAAAATTCAAATTAAATCACCAATAAAAATTTTTCTAACAGTGATAGTTATTGATTTACTAGGTTTTGATGAAACACAAGCAACTATTGAACCAAATAAAATATGTTTAGGAAATAGAATTCCAAAGTTTAGACCTTTTGATGTTATTGAAATTCATTGTAATTTAGTTGAACCCAGCTTTGAAAATCATAAAGAACAATCTCATTTACATAAAGAATCAGAAATTTTATATTCATTCTTTCCAAATGTTGCTTTTGGATCAAAAATTAGTGAAAAACCAAATGAAATAGATTATGTTCCAATTAAAAACTTAGATAAAATACAAACAATTACAATATCAATACAAGATAGTGAAGGAAATCTTTTAAATAATGAAGATGTTAAAAATATTGTTTATTTGAGATTGAAAAAGAATTTGTAATGTTTTCATGACAATTTATTTCTATATAAATGAAGACAATTGTTGACTTGGTAAATAACAAACTTAAATTTAATAACAAAGATGTTTTTGTAGTTTTTGATAGTGAAAATAATCCTTGGTTTAAAGCTAAGGATATTTGTGATATTTTAGAATATGGAAATTCAAGAGAAGCAATTAAAAAACATGTTGATATTGATGATAAATTGGATTATTCAAATATTAAAAATGGTGTCACAAATCATGACACCCTCAAAATTGATAGACAAACTTGTTTTGTTAATGAATCTGGTTTGTATTCATTAATTTTAAGATCAAAGAAAGAAGAAGCAAAACAATTTAAAGATTGGGTAATTAAAGAATTAAAACCAAAAATAGAAGAATATAAACAAATAATTATTTCTAATGAAAAACAATTAAATATATTTGAATTTATGAATGAAAATAGTTTAGATTTATCTAATGATGATTTATTTAAAGAATTATGGTTTTATTTAAAAGATAAAAAAGAAGTATTAATAGCACCAAATTTTTTAATTTTTATGGGGTTTGATAAAAATAAAAACATGGCCAAAAAATCTGGCCATGTTAATATTAGATATAATAAGAAACATTTTGTAGAATTTTTAAAGGAAAATGAAATTGAATATGAAGAAATTGATTATGAAAATAATAAATGTGATTTATATGAATATATACAAAATGATATTAAAAATAGTGATAAAAGAACAATACATTTAAAAAGATGGTTAATTTTAACAATAGATAATTTTAAAGAATGCATTATGATGTTAAATAATGCTAAATCAAAAGAAGTAAGAAAAAATTATTTGAAATTAGAAAAAGTATTTTACATGTATTCAGATTATATAAAAGATTTTCAAATAAAGCAAAATAAAATTCATACTAAACAATTAGCAATTGAATTTAATAAAAAAACTTAAAATGAAGGATGATGAAATTAAAAAATTAGAACAGTTTAAATTAAATACTAAGAATTTCATTGATAATGTTAAATTAAAAGTTAAAACTGGTTACATTTATATAGCAACCTTTAAAAGATATGCATTAATAAACACTTTCAAAATTGGTAAAACTAAACATTTATCATTGAGAAATTCATCTTTTAACACATCACATAATGAAGAAGATAGATTTTATTATTGTTTTTATGAAAAGGTTTATGATATGAATAAAATAGAAAAATTAATATGTGATATTTTAAATGATTTTAGAGATAAAAAGAATAAAGAAATGTTTGTTTTACATTATAAATCATTATTATATTTTGTAAAAAACATAATTAATTCTATAAACACACCTTTTGATGAATTTAATGATTTTATTAAAAATGAATTAGAACAATCTTATAAAGAAGAACCTATGATTCCTGAAGAAATAAAAAATGAAAATGATTTAAGACAACAAATTATTGATTTATTAAATAAATTCATATCTAAAAACAAATTAAATATAAACAGAAAAGAGCTATTAGAAAAGTTAAATATAGTTGATAAGAATGAAGCTTGGAATGAAATTAAAAATGTAACAAATTGGAAAAATAGTAATTGCCCAATAACTTTTAATGAATGTAACATAAATATTACCTATTAAGTACATTTAAAAATGAAATTGATACAAATTAGATGCTATGGGAATTTTATGAAGATAGTCGATATTTTCCTGATGAGGTTTATTGGGAATTAGGAAATTAATATATGTTTAAATAATTCAGATTATTTTCTTTAAACCTTTCTGTGCACATTTCTTTTGATTCTCCATTTATATGTAAATTTTTATTCAAAGTTTCCAATTATATTTAATTCATCTAATAAATTATTCTCCTTTATAGAAATATGTAACTTTTTTGTATCCATAAGGGACTGTATCAATTCTATTTTCCAAAACAATTCTTTTATCATCTTTATTACTCAATGCTAATTTATTTATAGTAATTGTATACAACTCATGATTATAACTTTTTATACAAGTCATTTCTCTAAATTCCTCTTTATCTTCAAATAAACATTTCTTAAAGTTGCTCATACGGATTGTTTTATTTACAACATTTCTTTTAATTCCCTTACATCTTACTGGACTTTTACCATCATATTCATAACAATACATCTTTGATCTTAAACCACAATATTCTTCTAAAGGAACACCATTCAATTCATCTTTAAATTTTCCTATTACTTTTTTATTCTTATCTGTATAACATTCATGGTCCTTTTTATAATCACTTGTATCAAATTCATTAGTATTTTCTTTAATAATTTTATAAGGATCCTTCTTTAATTCTACAAAATAACTGTCTGTATCCATATACAATAGTTTCACATCTGGATCATATTTCTTTAGTTTATCATAATAAAATTTATACATATGTAGTTTTGATAAATCCAATACTGAAAATCCAATGTAAATTGGTTTGTCAAATTTAACTTTTTCTTTTATCATGTGACTTGCAATACAATCATTATCAAATATTTTAAATGTTTTGAAATTTGGTTTTTTTGCTTGTTTCAAAGAAAATTCTTCATTTCCAAGTTTTATATCACATCTATTTCTAACATTTTCCATAGATTTACCAAATACAGAATTATTCATCAATTTATAAAAATCTTTTTCAAAATCACTTGTTACTTTGGTTCGCATGTTTGTATTAAAGTCAATATATTCTTTCATGTAAGGTTTTTGATCAAATGCTATAACTCGACTTACATGTTTTAAAATCATTCCTTGTTCTAAATAATATTTTAAATTTCTTGAATGAATCACATAATCTGTTTTATCAAGTAACGTAGTACATAACTTATTTTTGTAATGTTCTGGTGCTAATGGTAAATCTTTGTGTTTTTCATGAAGTTCTTTAGGATATTCTAAATCAACTTCAAGAATGTACCCATAAGATTCATCACCTGTAAGTTCTAAAATTGTTTCTTTCCACTGATCAGTAGTATATGTTTTAGGGTTCATCCAATTTATATCTTTATAAGGTAATTTTTGTGATAAGGCCCATCCATAAAGATTATTTGCATCAACATATAACATATAATTTTCTGGTTTAGTTGGATCATAATTTTTAACATATTTGTTATTTGCTTTACAATATCTTGTAACACATTGAGAAATTCCTCCTCTTATTCCTTTTTCAATCATTAAATACATGTCATAATCATGAATCAATTGTAATTCAATCTTTGTTAACTTTAACATAGCATCCCATGCAAGACTTGGTGCAGTCAAATAATGTGCAGGATCTAATTTGTAACAATTCAAACAAATTTTTCTAAAATTCTCAAAAATATCTGCAAGTAATAACACATCTTGAATATTATATAAATCAGAATAATTTCCAAGATTTTTTACTTTTAATTTATTCCAAACCTTTAAATAATGATGATAATCCTTTTCAGAAATGCTTTCACCTGTTAAAATTGAATCAAAATCACTTATTTTTAATTCTTTTGTATAATCTAGTTTCTTAATATCATCTATAAATTCATAAGGAAAGATGCCTTTACCAGATAATATCTTAAAGATTTCTTCTTCATCATTTGGTTTTCTAACTATTATTTCATTTATACCATTATTTATAAAATTTGTTGTATGTTTAAAATCTTCAAGTTTTAAATTTTTTGCTAATTTCTCAATTGATGAAGCTAGAAATCTAAATGTATCAATAAATGAAAATTTTATGAATTTTCTTGGTTTATTATCACTATCAAACTCATAACCATAACCAGTATTTACAGAATAATTTATATATTTTTCATCATTATTTGCTATTAAATCAACTTTACCATATTGTTTAGCTAATTCTTTAATATATAAATGTGTATCATAATTACTCATATTATGACAAAACACTGGAATATTTTGAGGGAATTTTAAGTTTAGATTACAAGTTGCATGTGCTGCTCCTATAAACTTTCCTGATAAATGACAATGATCCCTTACTTTATCTTTTTCAATTATACTTTCACATATATTACAAATGTTTGAACTCTGATATGAAATTTCTTCTTCTTCAGTTAAATTCATTGGTTTTTTATTTTTTGAGTTATATTTTTTAGCAATATATTTAGACAATTTATTAAGCACCTCAAATAATTTTGTAGGGATATTTGGTAAATCTTCTTCATTTTTTGCTCTATAACATATTGGTTTATACATTCTATTTGTTACATTTGAGACTAAGTATAATGTAAACCCATAAGGAATATGTTTCTGAATTTTAGTAGTTGTTGATTTGTTAGGAGAATTTTTACAAGTTGGTATTTTCTCTAAAATGCTTTCAAAATCCATGTAAATTACATAAGGATGTTCAAACTTTTTATTATTATTTTTGAAAAAGACTGTTTGTCCTTTATAAGGCATTATAGGTCTGCAAGGTTCTAAAGATTTACAAATTATTTGATGATTATTTAAATCTTCATTTCTATAGAAATGACTTAAACATCTTCTACAAATATATTTCTTTTTGGTATTTTTAGACAACTGACTACTTACTAATTTACTTAAATCTGTTATTAATATATAATGAGAATTATCTTCAACTTTATGATAAAGCAAATCAATATCAAGCTTTGCATTGTAAATTTCTGAAATTTGTAATGGAACAACTTTTTTATCTTCATCTATTCTATAAACATTTATTGAAATAGATGGGTAGTTATATTTTGAATCAAATGATCTTTTCTCAAATATGTTTATATCTTTCAAACTCATTGGGTAATCAAAGCCTTGAAATATTTCATCATTTAGGTATTGATTATATTGTTTTATCCTATGTGGAAGATTTAAATTCTTCCTTTCAAATCTATCTATAGCACATCTTATTGCATAAATAAAACAATATTCGTCTTTATTTTGAAAGTTTATACAACATTTTTTATTATTAATTTCTTTAGGCAATTGAATATAAGAACCAGCATTCAATGAATTATTTTTACTTAATTTCAATTCTAGTTCAATACATCTTTTGAATGTCCAACCAGATCCTTTATTTGGATTATGTAACACTTCTCTTGAAATTAATTTATTAAACTGATCATCAATAAAGTCATCAATATTTAAAATATGACTGCTTCTTAAATGATAATACATTTGTGTAGTTTGTATTCCAGAATCAACTAATTTTCTTTCATATTCACAAGTCAAAGACATCTGTCCTTTAATGTTTTTAAACTCTTGTTTTTCAATTAACTTTTTAATTTCATTTCTGTTTGATTCCAAATAATCAGGTATATCTAGATCTTCATTAGAACTGGTCAATGTATAGTCTTGGAAATATCCTTTAGAGGATGCCATTTCTTTAATATCAATTACATTTTCTTTTGGTATTGGTTTATTTTTAAAATGATCATTTAATAATCCACTTAATTCTTTTCTAGTTTTATTAGCAATTTTAATATTATTTTTTACTGCTAAGTTTTGAATATAATATAATGACCTATACCTTAAATTATTAGGATCTTCTTTTACTTTGTTTAATCTTTTGATTAACTCATCTCTAGATAAACTTTCATAATTTCTAACAGATAACTTATTAGCAATATTGTTTAATTTTTCATGGTTAAATATGGAATAATTTGTTGAATTGTATGATTTCTTAATTTCTTTTAGTTGTTTAAGATTTTTATTTTTATAATCATGAATTTGATTCTTTTTACACCAATCTTTTAAATCATTTTTTTCTTTATCATATATCATTCTATTTTCTAAATGTATTTTAGAATAATAATGCCTGTCATAGTTTTTACTTAATATAGTTTTATTACAATAAGGACATTCAATGTGGTTTTCATTTGGCATCTTTATTTATAAAGAAAAATTTTAGATACAAAATTTTTGATTTTATTATAAACTTAATTTTGATGATATTTTGATCGAAAATGATTATGAAAACTTGTTAGCCACTTTATTTCTCTTCCACAATTACATATAGTTGGAACTACTGCCATTTCTTTGTAACATTCAATACAATATGAAAATTTTTTATCTTTATTATATACTGATTTATAAAATTTTGAAATGTCTTTAGTTTCTTTACAACTCTTACATTTCATTTCTTTTATTTCAAAATTATTATCAAATTCTTTTCGACATTTCTTACATTGACTATGTAAACCATCTTTTGTAAATTTATTTTTATGGAATTCTGTAACATCTTTTGTTTTTTTACATATACCACATTGTTTTTCTTTTATTTCAATATTATTAACTTCTTTACGACAATTTTTACAAGAACTATGTAAACCATCTTTTTTTGTTTTATCTTTAAAAAACTCTGTGAAATATTTAATCTCTTTACATTTGCTACATTTCTTTTGTCCTTCCATCTAGTATGAAAAATGTTTACAACAATGTTTTCTTTAATTCATAATCATAAAAACTTCCAGAAATAAAGGTTATTAAAGAAAAAGAATGTGCAATTATCAAATTTGAATAAAATATTATAAGAATTTCATTTGAATAAAATATTATAAGAATTATCGAAATTAGATTGTGCAATTATTAAATTTGAATAAAATATTATAAGAATTTCATTTGAATAAAACATTATAAGAATTATCGAAATTAGATTGTGCAATTATCAAATTTGAATAAAATATTATAAGAATTTCATTTGAATAAAATATTATAAGAATTATCGAAATTAGATTGTGCAATTATCAAATTTGAATAAAATATTATAAGAATTTCATTTGAATAAAATATTATAAGAATTTTGATTTCATTTTTTGGTAGTTTTAATAAGAATATTGATAACTTTTTTTGATTATTTGAGTATTAGGTATTAGTTATTTTATTTTAAAAAATTGATAATTTGGGTTAATTTTTGTATAAATTTGTGTAATAGTGGTGGTAAAGTGTTTTTTGGAGAGTTTATGGTTAAATAACCATATGTCTCCAAAAGTGATCTAGGACATACACATTACTATCTACTTATATATATATATATATATATATATGTATATTAGTATATAATATATATATATATATATATATATATATATATATATATATATATATATATATATATAAATATAAAGTAAAAATTAGGGCTACTTACGTATTTTAGGTTGTAATAAAATTAAACTGAGTACCATTATATTTATTTTTATTAAAAACTCATTACACAACATGTTTCGACTTTCTGGTCATTTTCTAGTGTCCTAGAAAATGACCAGAAAGTCGAAACATGTTGTGTAATGAGTTTTTAATAAAAATAAATATAAGGGTACTCAGTTTAATTTTATTACAACCTAAAATATATATATATATATATATATATATATATATATATATATATATATATATTAGTACTTACAGTGGGATATGATCATTGAAATACAGTCAAAGCTGTTTTATTAAATTTTCTTTTTGCCCAATTATTCATTATTTTGGAATCAGCTCACCTTCGGACCAAATTCCCAAATAAAAATATATAGCCTGACATTGTTGCTATTTAAAATTTTTTTATGTTAGTGTGTGTTAAACTGTTAGTTATTTTTTACAGCACCAATAAACGAAAAATATTTCAAGTTTACCCAAATTTAAATAACAATTGTTTGTTCAAATTTAAATTAAATTCTGCAACTTTCTTTGTCAGCCCACAGAATTTTAGTCTTACTTTAGCCAGAATGTACGATATTAGCTCATTTCCTAATACGTATAGGTCTGTAGAATCGATATTTTTCCAATAGTTTTTCTTTGTTAATCGGATCGATATATAAATAGCAATCGATATTTATAGATCGATCTATGTAAAACTAATATCGATATATCTTTCCGTCTAAAACTTAAGTCCCACCTCCAAAGAGGCTTTTAGTTACACAGTAAAGACAAGTTTTTTATACACGCTGTGAGTAATCATAAAATCATGTGTCATTTTTTGACAGCTAACTTCATTTGCAAACCTTTTCAAAGCCTGATTATAAGATAATATGAAATTTTAAATAGATACTTGAATTGAGAAGGTCTCTACTTTTCTGTATTTTGTATTAATTTGGAAGTGGGTATAAACCGTTAAGTATATATGGTTAGTTCTTGTTTTTAATAACATTATTACATATTTTGTACAACTTATTTTAGTATTTAAGTTTGATTCTTTTTAGTTGAGATATTTTGGGTGCAATGCAAAAGCTTGGCAGTCAACTTTACATTGGTTATACTAAACGTTGATTAACGTTGTTTTTTCCATAAAACTTCTATACTAATTTAAAGCGTTTTAAGGATATGCAACCTCCTTATCTAAAAGAAATGATTAATAAAAATGGTTTTTTAATTTTCCTCAATAAATGTTAGGTTCTATCCAGTGTTAGTTTTTCCTTTGTCTACGCTAAAGACTAAATATAGAATATCACAAATGTTATCAAACACATATAATACTAGTGTTTTAAAAAAAATATTTAGTATTTTTTTAATTAACTTTAATAGCATTAATAATTTCCAATGTGCTTAAGCAAACTAATTAATGTACGCGCCACGTAGCAGCAGCTATTGGTTATTTTAATTTCTTAATTTAAATTAACTAAAGATATGTAATTCAAAATACGCGTGATTCTTAAGAAACCACAACTGCATAAATGTTTTAACAATAACATGACGTTTTAAGTGTAGTAAACTGACATAAACAAATCAATGTATTATATAAATTAAGATTCATGTTTACTTATAACTCTAAAACCCTAATAATAATTTGAAAAAACTCTAATTGTTGATACTTTCTTACCTTTGGGAACTTTTAAAATCAAAGAATAAACATTGATTAGTTTTTGTTTTTACTGATATAAAGGCTTTTATGGTTTTCGAAAACAATGGAATACTTGTAATCAGTAAATTACCTTTCATAATTGATTAGCTCCTCTTATCTGTCTCTCAATTATGAATAACATATAACAATCGAACTGTAAATAACTAAAAATGCTATAAATAACATAAATCGCCAATGGCACGTATCTCTTCTTTGTTATAAGAGTTTATTTCGTCGTGGAATAAATTATTCACCATACTATCGCGTGGATGGAACAAGTTATAAATTACCCAATATGAACAAAAATACATATCTTTGGTAGACATAATGCTTATTGCTCCTTACATAGTATACATTTAGAATGGTTTTAATAAACCCAAACTGCAATTTCGTATGATATTTTGAAATTATTTAATATAGAGTCTGATCGTCTAATTACTTATTAAATCAGGGCCATAGGTTTTCTAAACAGGTAATCTCATAGATAAGGTCTTATTTTTCTGACCGGTGGCACCGTATACAGATATCTAAATGGGAACGTGTGACTACTGGTGTGTCCCAAAGCTCAATCCTAGGACCCATTTTATTCGTCCTCAATGTAAATGATAAAACCTCATGTATCTCTCATTGAAAGTACCGCATGTATGCTGTTGACCTTCAAATCTACCTGAACTTAAGCCCGGACACTGTGACTGATAGTATAGAATTAATGAATAGACATTTCAAGAATAGTAGAATGAGCAAACAAACATTGTCTCAATTTAAACAGCAATAAGACAAAACCTAACATTTTAAGTCATGCTTATCTGAAAAATTCTATCAGTTTTGAAAATCTTGAAAAATAAATGTTAATGGACAAGCTCATCCTTTCTTCATTTGGGTCAAGATCCTTTGGGATCTTACATGGAACAACATTTACATGGAACGAAGCCATCATAGAAATCCTGAAAAGGCTGCACAGGTTTCTGACTAGACATCAAACTGATTCTGGTAAAATCACTTATATTTCCATACTTTACTTACTGCCACTCTGTTGTAAACGCTAGTCTTAGTGAAATACTGCAACGTTCACCAATTTGCTTTTACTGCATCCATTTTGCTTTTGACTTGAGACGAGTGAGCAAAAAACTTCAAATTATATTCGAAAATTTTTTTTGAAATGTACTGATCTGATAAAAATTAAAATACTTTCAATGACTCACTCTTTTATCCATGCAAAAATTCTTAAATATATCTCTGATACGTTTGAATTTGTGTCTCAAATTATTGCCGTGAGTTCAAGACCAGGTTTGTTACTCTTACGTATGCCTCACCATAAAACTGCAGCTTACAACAGATCATTTACAGTAACTGCTTGCCACCCTTGTAGTTTCCTTCCTGTCAACTTAATTTACATTTCCAGCCAACCCCAGTTTGTGGCGTCATTAAAACAATATTATATGGAGCGGATGGCTGCGGCTGGTTCTTCCTGAGTTGTGGGCCTGGCTGCCTGATAAAGTTACGTGTTTCCTCAGCGCGTGCACCCACAGGCCAACCCAAAAGCGTGCTCCTACAGCACAAATTCTAAGAATTATAGGGGTGTCTGTCCAGCCAACCGACTAATTGGGTGGGTAACTACCTACCTCTGTCATTGTTTAGGCTGCCTGCAATGCCGGTGCCATGTGCATTGTTCAGCTGGTAGGGCAACTATGGGATTCACTTAATTTCAACCGAGTCTTACAATCGAATATCTAAGACCTACCGGCATGTCTTGGATTCCGATATAAGGTTGGTTTTTATTTGGGATTGAAAATATTATATCAAAACTAAATCTAGTTAAAATAGTTCTTCATATAATATTGCTATATCAAATTTATGTTTCTGGCCGAAGTTATCTTTTTTCAATGGTAATTTTTCTTAGTTTTGTATTAATATTACAGTATATTGACAGCTTACCATTAAATATGTATTGGGCATAGTGCTTACAGTGAAGAACGTGTAATATTTCAATCTTTGGGTGAATGGACTGTGAATTGAATAATCAGTATATTTTTAGCCGCATACATATTATTTTAGTACTATTTGAATGTGTCAACAAACCACACTGGTAATGTAATATATATAGCAACCTTTCTGCCGTATCAAACTAAATCTTTTTTAAATGCTCTAAAATAGACAGGATAATAAGATAAACAATTTGAATGTATTTAATATCAATTCCTTTTTATCACCAAAAATTAACTTCCGTCAGTTAAATATAGTAATGATATTACGAAAAATACTATGAGATACATAGTGTAACTAAACAAACATAACCCCTCTCCATTGACAAGTATTTTGTAAGATATAATATATATATATATATATATATATATATATATATATATATATATATATATATATATATACTACGTAGCTCTTTAGTATATTTCATAGTAGTATTACTATATTTATATTTGACGGAAGTTAATTTTTAACTATTAACTATGAGGCCATATATTTTATAATTTTTATCAATATTCAACCATCATACAAAATGAGCTTACTGACACATTCACGCTATATAAACAGTATTAAGGGCCTATCAATACTAGTCTCATGTATCAATATGTTTTAGTTGATCATATTATTATCATGTATCAAATTATAATCAATAGCTTATAAATACTATTTATTACAATTTGCTGTTATATTTAGAATACTGGGGCTACATTTATCATATAAATAATGCTTGCATCTTTGCAACTTATTCACATTGTTAGGCATGTAAAATAAATTCAAACACCTGTTACATTAGAACTAATTAAATATATAATTTATTTATTGCCATTATTGATGTTATATTTATTCCCATTACAAGAGAAGATTAAGATCTGTTGTAAAATTAAGCTAACAATAATTTTATTAAAGATAATTTGTAATTCCACCTAGTATAGATACGTATTTTCAGTAACCTCGACAGATGTGAACATGAGTGAATTTCCCGTTTACTCATTTATTATTTTTGGTGTTTCATCGATTTACGTCTAAATACTATTAATTCAGTACATATTTATGAAAATATAAAATTAACTTTGAATAAATTCATGGATACTAAGTACTTTATATCAAATTGTATAGTTTCTATCTTATAACTTGAGTGAATTCAATAGCATGGACCTTCTGTTTATTTATGTTACTCTGACTTTTTTATAATTTAATTCATTATCAATTTTTAATTTTGTTAAAAACTCACATTCACAAGCAGAGATTTAATTTACTTTTTGTTCTTGTAATTTCATGGAATATAAAGTCACTTATTTTAAATTAAAATTGAACTATTTATTATTTATAATTCACAATATATTTATTATATTTCTTATAAAATGATTATTTAAAGTATATGGGTAGATGTTTTGAGTACATTATAAATTTAGAGTAAGTACACATAGGCCTAAAACACCAGAAAAGACATTTACCAATAGGATTCGCCGTAAAATGCCACCCCTCTTGTATAGTAGTTTTAGATATTAACAGTTTACATGCAAAATAGCAGGTGCCAAAGCCGGGGGGGAGAGATTTGGCATAAAACACATAAGCAACTCTTTCCAGATTTTTAAGACAAATAAATTAATTCATAGATGTTTTCCAAGTATGAGAATCAAACGCATTTTAAAAAATCAAACAAAAAAATTCGTTCTGTTTTCTCACACCTCCAGATCATTATATTATCATTATTTCGCCCGGCCATATGAAGGTAACCATTGCCGATTACCACTGGCTTGCCTCTCTTGTTTTTATTACTTCCATATCGAACACTTTACACACTTATTAAATAAACAATGTAACTTTGGCACAACTGAGAAAAGTCTTCATTGTCAACTAACCCAACCCCTTCCACATCTCCAGGCTGGATGTTTCCGGCTGATCAAAGTAAATAGCCGTTTCCTTCATTGGTACTTGGAATTTATGAAAAAATTTGTATTGTTTCCGAGTAAATATTTATTTATAATACCACTTAAACAGGCGAATTAGTTAAACTGTGTTGTAATTGACTTTTTTTTAAATAAATGTGCAGGAGTAATAAAACGCAATCTCTTTGAAAACAACAGATTTTGCGTTCTATAAATATATTCCAATTCGTTCTTTGTCCGAGAAAATTCAAAGAAAAATTTGCTAAAAATAGTTTTCTGAATACGTGTTACAGTCGATATCAAATAACAACATTTGGAAATAACATACATATTAACGGAATTAAATGCATTAAGTACTGTTATTGGTTTAAGAAATATAAAACAATTCTTATTTCTTGTCTTTAAAGTGGGGAATGTACCTGTACTAAAGTCATAACCAACCATAATACAGACAGTCCACTTTAAAGTGTTTTGGAGTTTTTACCCTATTTTCTCCAAAGCTTTCTGCTGTGGTCCATTTAATATCCTTTAAATTCTCTTCTGTGATGTTCTTAAGGGATTTAAAGTAAACCATTATTATCAAATTCCGTTATTCACTTTTATATTTCTTTTAAACCCTTCAAAACAGTCAAAATAACTAATTATTTAATAAATAAATAAAAATAATTAACTTCCATCTTCAATAAAAAAAATTATAAAGAAAGGGACCAAAATAAAAAAGTGAATATTTAAAAACTACCACTAGAATAGATTAATTATTTAATGTTTCACCATTGGCTTTGAAGCATGAAATTTGTATTCCTGCAATAAGAAATTATATTGCTGATATGTAATTGAATAGTAAACAGGATGTTTGAAAAGTATGGGGCAAAACTTCAGGAAATGATTAAACAGAAAAGTTCATATGAAGATGTGTTTTATCCTGCTTAGTTTGGCGTCTGACTGTCTGTGTGTTTGTTTTTAAAACATCACCATATCTCCTAAACGGTATTAGCTATAGCTTTGAAATTTGACACGAATATTGAACTTTACACCCCTAACATGCTCTAACAAATATAAAATAAAATAATTACCCATTTAAAAATGGTGACCGTGTATATGTTTTAATGCTAAATTTCATGAAAACCAAATCAAAAAAAATTTCACGGTACCTAATATTTAGTTTATAAAAAGGCAAATCTGTCGGTACCGCATTTGTTATAGTTGGACGGTAAATAAATGAGAAAATATAATTTTTCTGATTGTGTGCAAAATGTTTTTGCAAGTTTCGTATACTTGTGTCTAGCGACTTAACCAAAATCACCAGTAAAATTTTTCACGCAATTAGAAAAACACAATTTCTCATTTGTTTACTTTCCGATTGTAACAAATGAGGTACCAAAATAGTTGCCTTTTTAAGGCTAAATATTAAGTATAGTGGCAATTCTTTGTTTTTGATTGGTTTTTATGTAATTTAGCATTAAAACATATTAAAAGCTACTATTTCTAAACGGGTAAAAATATTAAGTTATAATTTTATAGTATGTTATGGAGTGTAAAGTTCAATATGCGTGTCAAGTTTCAAAACTATAGCTAATATCGTTTAGGAGATAAGAATTTTTTTAAATACACATACAGACATCAAACTAAGCGAGATAAGGCAATCTTCGTAAGAAGGTTTTGTTTATTTTAACCTATTTAATCATTTCCTGAAGTTTTTCACCACACTTTTCAAACACCCTGTATAGTATATTTAAAAGTAACAAATTTATATTTTTATTTCTACTATTAAACTAATAATTATGTTTAATAGTAATGTATTCCTAAATTTGCTATGTAATGAATGATGAAATATTTTGGAATATAATTTATTTGCAGACTAGACTGCTAAAATTATGTGACCTCTAAATGAAAACAAATTTCTTCATTAAAAAATAAATAAATCATAAAATAACATGAATAGGTTTGATTCTCAAGCCAACAGTTCGGTTTGAAGACAGCATTCGTCAACCGAAGCTATTGGACGAAGTAAAGAGGACAATAAATGATCCAATAATCCTTGTTTTAAGGATAAATACTCTCTCAAATAAATGTAGGTCATTGGATTAATGATTAGAACAAGAGGTACGATCGCTGTGACCTCTTCCTCAACACACTGAAGGAGCTGAACTTGCCTGTAAACTTATCAAAAACAATTGCTTTGAACATTCTTAGAATATCAACTTAAATTGTAAAATCACTCCTTTACACTCATATATTTAATTATTCTCATTGATCACATCACCAAGCAAGAGCAATGCCTTTATTCACTAGCGTACAACTCGTCCATCATCACTCCAACCAAATCCACAACCACATAGCGTAATCAAATATACTGAGTGTGATCGCTTGTCTTCAACCAGTCCACTTCAATAATGGAAATGAAACAAAAAATAATGTAAAATCACTGTTGCCTTTGGTCCGACCATTTCCAACACGGAATTTACCTTATTTATTTTTCAACTGGTGTTTTACTGTTTCTATATTTTCCTCTCTAATAAAAGTACTTTAAATTATAAAATATAGTAACAATTTTTTTTGACTACGAATAGTTAGTCAAACTTAAGCTGTAAGAAATTAAGTTTTACTATTAAATTTTAATATTTAAATTATAACTAAACATTGCTTTCACACATGATATAAAACACTTCTGTCTTACTTTTGTGTCTGCCTTAGGTTGAAAACCCTAAAAGCATACTGGTTGTTATTT
>JAQJVL010008206.1:0-20652 GCA_035578905.1 Stictocephala bisonia
TTACTAATAAATATATTAAACATAATAACACGGAGAAAACATTCTTGTATATCTAAACACTTCATCATCGTTATCGCAAAATGTCTTATCGCTGATGGTCCCATTTCAACGGACACATTAGCATATCAGTAATCCATTTTGCTAAATTACTTACAATTTTGAATAACTTTACTATTTCTATAATAGACTATTTTACGTTGTGTAAAATTTATTTAAAAATGTCTAATTATGAAGTATAACACAGAAAAAAGAAAAGAAGTTAAAAAAATATTTTTTAAAGAAGATATAAAGGTAAGTCCAATATAACGTAAGTACAGTTTAATACCTTTAATAAATAGTATTAATATAGAGTATATATAATTCCTTCAAGTCCATTCAATGCATATAAAACTAGAAAGCACTTAGCTAAATGTAGCTAAATGTAGAAAATCAATACCAATGTACGTGTATTTCAATACCACTGTACGTGTATGGGTTTAGGTGACTACAGAGTAAAAAAATAAAAACTCCTTCAATATAGTATAACAAAATTTTATTTTCAAACAGTAAAGTAACATAAACAATCTATCTTGTGAAAATATAAATGAAAAACACCAGTTACGTATATTAGTTCTAAAAAATATATTAAACTAAACTTACATTATAACACTATACACTACATATACTATCTCTAAAAAATATATTAAACTAAACTTACATTATAACACTATACACTACATATACTATCTCTAAAAAAATATATTAAACTAAACCTAAACGTATTGTCCCAATCCAGTAGGTCCATCTGCAACAAAGGTATGCATAGTGTAAGGTCTATCGTACTTAGAAAAGAAGTAATATTTGAAACAAGACTAAAGAGTTATATCATTTGTTAAGTCAAATAATAAATTTAACAAAAAGTAAAAATAAAAATAAAAATAGACACACAGCAGTAGGTGAAAAACACTCATTCGAGACAAACGTTCTCAGCAAATTACAAACAATTGATAAGAGTCACAAAAAATTCTACAACAACTCTCTAAATGATTGCTGTAGACTGACTGAGGTAATTGACGTTATATGTTGCTTTCTATAAATTAATCAATATATTATTACTATCTTAAAGCAATTGAATTCGAATGTTTCAGGAGGATTATTACGCACCCCAAAACGATATGTCCCGGAGGAGAAACCAATGGACCCATCACGCTTAACCGTTAAAAACACTGGAACGACTCTACGGAAACCTATACACACATTAACAATGACCTCATCCGAGCCCATTGACAAGACAACAGAAAGCAGACAGAGAACAACATCAACACCCAAGAAATACAGTGCTTATATGAAACACAAAGTGCACCATTTATGTATATTATTAAAAGTGCTTACCATTTATTCATATTATCAAAGGTGCAGCAAAGACGCACTGTGGTTTAAGATAGCTTCAATGACCCCACACCGCTATCTCCCAGATTTATTTTAGTTATTGTTTTTTGATTTAACCAGTTTTCCTTTACAGTGAGTATTTAATACCTCACAACCCTCAAGTAAGCTGAAGGCAAAACCTAAGGACATTACCCAATTCCCATGGGACGCCCATGACGTCACTCTACCTGGGTTACTTAAAACTATGTATTAACAGTTATAGGGTCCTGAAAAGGTCCGTCTGTAGCAGAGGTGTTTAATAAAGGTCTGTCATCTCGTGATGGCCTTGTTCGTCATGTGTTAGATAGGGGTTTGCTATTATGCGGACATGGAAGTCCATGCCCTCTGTCCATATTCAACTGTTTGTAACATGTTGATTAAAGAAGAACAGATTGTTTAAAAGTTGATGTCCCTCGACGTCATCCCCATGTTTAGTGATCTTTGTACAGTATAAGTATACTGTACGATTGTGAAAGGAAAGGTGTGTATTGCCCTACGGAAACGTAAAAAACCTTTAATATTGCAAGCTGTAGTACCTATCATAACAGTCTTAGAAAGGTCTGTTGTAGATTTGTATAAACTTTACGATGTCATGTATTATACTATGTACAAAAGTGGTTTTCCATTAATAATCAAAGAAATAAATCCGTTCAGGAAATAGGTATTAAGCATGTCCATTAACACTTGTAAGACACCAGAAAACCTAAGGTAGAAGTCTAAACATTAAAGGTTTCGTCATAATATGCAAAAGTGTACCTTCTAATAAACTATGCAGCCTTAACTAGACCTAAGTCAGTAGAACAATACCTAATAGACTGTACAACCAACTCTTCTGTTGGTGCAATTAATACAATGATCTGATCTCACAGCTTGGTTCTTATATTATAGTGTACAAAGACGATTCAAGACTAATCACACGGTACTTTATCTGTCCCTCACCAAATAAAATGCATTAACCATCCTCTTATAAACGCTTTAAACCATCTTCAATGTAGGCCTCAGATGAAAACAGACTATGAGCCATTTAAACTTGAACAGAACTACAAAAAGACAGTAATAACTTATTGATACATTACAATATATTCAGTAAAATCAATTGATATTCTCCTCATTTCCAATTACCATACGTAATACATAGAACCTTTTTCATCAACTTGTGCTTTATATTTAAATTAGTACAAGTAAACGTAATTGTAACAAAGCTTTATCTATTTGTTTCGTTGTAAACTCCGTAATGTATACATACCAACACATCAATCCTATGTGTAATAATGAGAGATTGTACATCAAAATTATACCGTATTTTCTGAAGTTTTCATAGGTTAGGTAGAACTTCAATCAATATGCATTAAATTTATAGCGTAATTCCTATCAAATTACATTCATACACATTGAAGTCTCAAAATAAAGTTAACATCCGTCATCTCCATCAACATAGTACCCCCAAGTAGAGGGCTTACATCACTACACCCAATACAACTTGTCATTAAGTCACACAGAAATAGTAAACTTTTAACAAGGTAAAGTACGCAGTCCCCCTTTACATACGTTCATCGACTTTAAACGAAGTATATTAACCAATAATACTTCTAAAACTTTTACATGTCAAGAGACACCCTAACCTTAGTCTACCGAACTACTGTATGCTAATCAACCTAAACTTACAATAACAATTATAATATCAACAAACATATGATAAATTAAGTGTAATAACCTCAAACACAAGGTGATTCCTCACACTTTATACACACCATAGCAATACACCATTTACTGTATCTGAGACGTCAATCTTACAGGTATGGGTCCTGAATGAGTGTAGATGAACGAGTTTAGTCTCTGTCACTAACTAAGGCTGTTGAACCCTTTGATTATCACCCACTTACAACACATTAGTCAGGGAAACTATGGAACCCGAACTCCTTAAAATTTAGTTAAAATACCCATAAATAGGGTTAATTGTGTACAAAATATGTTATAATTTCCTAAAAGCATTAAAATACAGTTCCATAACAACGATATTCCCCCTAAACATTAAAAACCCTGTTCAAGCTCAAAACAACGTACAAAACTAACGTAACTCCTGTAAATTAATTGTTTAACCTATATAGCTATTCAGTTGACTCCAATCAGCTGGCAAAGATTAAGTAGCCAATAGGAATAAATTCTCTATAATGTCCACACAGTAAGTCTAGTTTTAACAAAATTTAGTACTAATGATTCGTTACACATTAAACAAACAAACGAATAGTCACTCGAAATGTGTCTATCGAAGAAACCTTGGTATTAACAGTAAGAAAGTCCGGTTTCTTTTGACTGTAAAACATCTGATCACAAAATGTATATTCACCACTCTCAGAGAGCAAAACACATGGAGAACCTAGAACACACTACACCCTTGATAGATCACCTTCCTATTCATTACATAAGGCCCCTGACCGCCCATCTACCTATCCATAAGCACATGTACAAGACACCTACCAAGCTCCATAACCCTTACTATCCCATAGTAAGACTCCCTTACCCACTCAGCCAACACACAGTTATCTGTACATACCAACTTCCCTATAAACACACAACATTAACGACACTCAACCTACTTTACATTCAAGACCCTCCACCTATCCAACACACATGCACAAGATACCTACCAAACACCAATACCCTTCCTATCCAGTATTAAGACGCTTCTACCTACTTATCCAACACATAATCCTCCAGATAGACCACCCACCCCACTCCGACACATAACACATTTTACACACCACTTACTTAAC
This sequence comes from Stictocephala bisonia, assembly GCA_035578905.1. Classification (NCBI taxonomy): domain Eukaryota; kingdom Metazoa; phylum Arthropoda; class Insecta; order Hemiptera; family Membracidae; genus Stictocephala; species Stictocephala bisonia. Next base: position 4,182 of record JAQJVL010008206.1, read on the forward strand.
ATACAAGACTGACCATACACCCTACATAGAAGACGTTTGATTATCCACTCACCTACACAATACACACAAAACACTTGTTTGATCACACACCTACTTATCAAACAGAAGCCGACATCCACCCCACCTTCCCAAAGCATAAGACTTTTGAAGGATCACCTACCAAACATACAAAAATCATGATGAACAAACTACACACTGCGCAGTCATGACCAAATATACCATCATACTAACATGAAAACAGCCCTATTGATATACCCCCACCTACCCAATATACGTTCCACACACCATACATACAATACTTATGTTTAACCACTCACATACTAAACACACAAGACTCTTGATTGTCCATTCATTAACATAAAACATGTGGATGACCTGTGGACCAAACTAACATAAATCCTGATATTTCACACACCAGCCCTTTTATATACTTTAGACAGTCCACTTACTCATTACACAGTCCTGTTGATAGACGTGACGAGTAGGTATCACATTCCCAATGTTCTTAACACACAAGTCTTTTTACAACCACTTATCTACAATACATAACTCATGATAGACCTACCACATACTCTGTAAACATGACTTAATAGAAAGACCCTTTACAAAACACACTGTCCCTTGATAAAACACCCACCTAATCAGCACAAAAGACTCGATAGAACACCTACTTAGCATTCAAGACGTACCACACATTCTACATTAACCATCTACATACCCAACAGAAAAAAAGACCATCCACACACTCTACATATAAGACTCTTGGTTAGTCATTCATGGAACATTCATGGAACATTCATGGAAGACCTACCTACCAAACATCCATCACTCTTGACTTACCACTCATCTTCTCAACACCTCTGATACACCATTCACCTGAACATTACATAAAACCTTAGATTGACTCCATTTATTCATGGTAGACCTACCTACCTACCAAACGTACAACTTGACCGACCACACACCTACACATCACACACAGTACCCTCGATAGATCACTTAACTACCTATTACATGAAGCCTCCGATTGACTCACAATCCTAACATTCATGAACAACCAATCTTCCAAACATACGACTCGACCACCAACAAAAAACAAGACTTCACGTATAACCACCCATTTAACATACAAGACCAACCACACACCATACAATCATGACTTAACATGATCAACCCACCTACCACCTACGAAACATCCTACACTTTTGACTTACCATCCACCTACTCAACACACAGATAGACTACATAACCAACCATTACATAAAACCCTAGATCAACACCCAACATTCATGGAAGACCTACCTACCTTCCAAACATACAACTTGACCGACCACACTCCTACACATCACACACAGTACTCTCGATAGATCACTTAACTACCTATTACATGAAGCCTCCGATTGACTCATAATCCTAACATTCATGAACAACCAACCTTCCAAACATACGACTCGACCACCAACAAAAACAAGACTTCACGTATAACCACCCATTTAACATACAAGACCAACCACACACCATACAATCATGACTTAACATGATCAACCCACCTACCACCTACGAAACATCCTACACTTTTGACTTACCATCCACCTACTCAACACACAGATAGACTACATAACCAACCATTACATAAAACCCTAGATCAACACCCAACATTCATGGAAGACCTACCTACCTACCAAACATACAACTTGACCGACCACACTCCTACACATCACACACAGTACTCTCGATAGATCACTTAACTACCTATTACATGAAGCCTCCGATTGACTCACAATCCTAACATTCATGAACAACCAACCTTCCAAACATACGACTCGACCACCAACAAAAAACAAGACTTCACGTATAACCACCCATTTAACATACAAGACCAACCACACACCATACAATCATGACTTAACATGATCAACCCACCTACCGCCTACGAAACATCCTACACTTTTGACTTACCATCCACCTACTCAACACACAGATAGACTACGTAACCAACCATTACATAAAACCCTAGATCGACACCCAACATTCATGGAAGACCTACCTACCAAACATTCAACTTGATTAACCACCCACCTACACACCACACATTCATCTTGATAATCCAATCTCTCTACACAAAAAGACTCTTATCAGACTATTTACTTAACATACATGACACCACCCATTCTACATCAACCATCTACCTACTCAACACACAAAAGACCAACCACACACTCTACATATAAGACTCTTGGATGGTCACCCATCAACTCATCATTCAACACCTCTGATACATCATTCACTTGAACATTACATAAAACTTTAGATTGACATCCATCATTCATGGTAGACCTACCTACCTACCTACCAAACATACAACTTGATTGACCATACACCTACACACCACACATTCATCCTGATAATCCAATCACCCTCCCATAAAAGGACTCTTGTCAGACTAGTTACTTAACATACAAGACACCACACATTCTACATCAACCATCTACCTACTCAACACACAAAAGACCAACCACACACTCTACATATAAGACTCTTAGTTGGTCACCCACCAACTCAACATACAACACCTCTGATACACCATTCACTTGAACAGTACATAAAACCTTAGATTGACACACATCATTCATGGTAGACCTATCTACCTACCTACCAAACATACAACTTGATTGACCATCCACCTACACACCACACATTCATCTTGATAATCCAATCACCCTCCCATAAAAGGACTCTTGTCAGACTAGTTACTTAACATACAAGACACCACCCATTCTACATCAACCATCTACCTACTCAACACACAAAAGACCAACCACACACTCTACATATAAGACTCTTAGTTGGTCACCCACCAACTCAACATACAACACCTCTGATACACCATTCACTTGAACAGTACATAAAACCTTAGATTGACACACATCATTCATGGTAGAACTATCTACCAAACATAATACTTGACCGACCATCCACCTACACATCACTCACAGTACTCTCGATAGATCACTTAACTACCTATTACATGAAGCCTCCGATTAAATCACAATCCTAACATTCAAGAACAACCAACCTTCCAAACATACGACTCGACCACCAACAAAAAACAAGACTTCACGTATAACCACACATTTAACATACAAGACCAACCACACACCATACAATCATGACTTAACATGAACAACCCACCTATCACCTACGTAACATCCAACACTCTTGACTTACCACTCACCTACTCAACACACATTCATCTTGATAATCCAATCACCCTCCCATAAAAGGACTCTTGTCAGACTAGTTACTTATCATACAAGACACCACCCATTCTACATCAACCATCTACCTACTCAACACACAAAAGACCAACCACACACTCTACATATAAGACTCTTAGTTGGTCACCCACCAACTCAACATACAACACCTCTGATACAACATTCACTTGAACAGTACATAAAACCTTAGATTGACACACATCATTCATGGTAGAACTATCTACCAAACATACTACTTGACCGACCATCCACCTACACATCACTCACAGTACTCTCGATAGATCACTTAACTACCTATTACATGAAGCCTCCGATTAACTCACAATCCTAACATTCAAGAACAACCAACCTTCCAAACATACGACTCGACCACCAACAAAAAACAAGACTTCACGTATAACCACACATTTAACATACAAGACCAACCACACACCATACAATCATGACTTAACATGAACAACCCACCTATCACCTACGTAACATCCAACACTCTTGACTTACCACTCACCTACTCAACACACAGATAGACTTCATAACCAACCATTACATAAAACCGTAGATCGACACCCAACATTCATGGATGACCTACCTACCATACACACGACTTGACCACCTTCCCAAAGCACAAGACTTTTAAAGGACCACCAACCAAACATACAAGAACAATCACACACCATACAGGTATGACCTAACAGTCCACCCACCTACTCAACATATAACACCTCTGATACACCATCCACTTAAACATTACTCACCTGTGATAGACCATCCACTTAACCAACACACTTGACTCTTAATAGACCAATCCACCTACCTCTACACACACGATTCCTTAGGACACACCCTACACCCTTCACTCATCCTACAGACAAAACTCCTAGAGAACTACCCATCCACCATAAAAACACTATTGCTTCATATAATCATGTTTTAAAATAACATTATTACACTGTAAGTTAGGTTTAATATAGCTAAAGACCCAAAGTGTTACCTAAAATTCTGTTTTCTCTAGAAATATGAGAGTCGTTGGTGGAAAACATCCAAACTAAACATAGAAAATAAGAATCAGCTAGTAGTTTCATAGAAATTCTGCTATACAACTAAAAAAATATGAGACAAACTTAGGTTTAAAAACAATGAACACAGACAAACTTAGGTTAAAAAATGAACATAGAAAAAGTTAGGTTAAAAAATGAACATAGAAAAAGTTAGGTTAAAAAAAATGAACACGGAAAAAGTTAGGTTAGCAATCATCAGAAAAGTTCAGTTAAAATTAACAAAACTCAAAAAATGGGACATTTTTTGACTTTTGTAATTTTAACAACTTTTCGGAAAAGTAAGGATAACAATCAACCTTTCGGTTGTTTGCTAGACTTACTTTTCTGATGATTGCTAACCTAACTTTTTCCGTGTTCATTTTTTTTAACCTAACTTTTTCTATGTTCATTTTTTAACCTAACTTTTTCTATGTTCATTTTTTAACCTAAGTTTGTCTGTGTTCATTGTTTTTAAACCTAAGTTTGTCTCATATTTTTTTAGTTGTATAGCAGAATTTCTATGAAACTACTAGCTGATTCTTATTTTCTATGTTTAGTTTGGATGTTTTCCACCAACGACTCTCATATTTCTAGAGAAAACAGAATTTTAGGTAACACTTTGGGTCTTTAGCTATATTAAACCTAACTTACAGTGTAATAATGTTATTTTAAAACATGATTATATGAAGCAATAGTGTTTTTATGGTGGATGGGTAGTTCTCTAGGAGTTTTGTCTGTAGGATGAGTGAAGGGTGTAGGGTGTGTCCTAAGGAATCGTGTGTGTAGAGGTAGGTGGATTGGTCTATTAAGAGTCAAGTGTGTTGGTTAAGTGGATGGTCTATCACAGGTGAGTAATGTTTAAGTGGATGGTGTATCAGAGGTGTTATATGTTGAGTAGGTGGGTGGACTGTTAGGTCATACCTGTATGGTGTGTGATTGTTCTTGTATGTTTGGTTGGTGGTCCTTTAAAAGTCTTGTGCTTTGGGAAGGTGGTCAAGTCGTGTGTATGGTAGGTAGGTCATCCATGAATGTTGGGTGTCGATCTACGGTTTTATGTAATGGTTGGTTATGAAGTCTATCTGTGTGTTGAGTAGGTGAGTGGTAAGTCAAGAGTGTTGGATGTTACGTAGGTGATAGGTGGGTTGTTCATGTTAAGTCATGATTGTATGGTGTGTGGTTGGTCTTGTATGTTAAATGTGTGGTTATACGTGAAGTCTTGTTTTTTGTTGGTGGTCGAGTCGTATGTTTGGAAGGTTGGTTGTTCTTGAATGTTAGGATTGTGAGTTAATCGGAGGCTTCATGTAATAGGTAGTTAAGTGATCTATCGAGAGTACTGTGAGTGATGTGTAGGTGGATGGTCGGTCAAGTAGTATGTTTGGTAGATAGTTCTACCATGAATGATGTGTGTCAATCTAAGGTTTTATGTACTGTTCAAGTGAATGTTGTATCAGAGGTGTTGTATGTTGAGTTGGTGGGTGACCAACTAAGAGTCTTATATGTAGAGTGTGTGGTTGGTCTTTTGTGTGTTGAGTAGGTAGATGGTTGATGTAGAATGGGTGGTGTCTTGTATGTTAAGTAACTAGTCTGACAAGAGTCCTTTTATGGGAGGGTGATTGGATTATCAAGATGAATGTGTGTTGAGTAGGTGAGTGGTAAGTCAAGAGTGTTGGATGTTACGTAGGTGATAGGTGGGTTGTTCATGTTAAGTCATGATTGTATGGTGTGTGGTTGGTCTTGTATGTTAAATGTGTGGTTATACGTGAAGTCTTGTTTTTTGTTGGTGGTCGAGTCGTATGTTTGGAAGGTTGGTTGTTCTTGAATGTTAGGATTGTGATTTAATCGGAGGCTTCATGTAATAGGTAGTTAAGTGATCTATCGAGAGTACTGTGAGTGATGTGTAGGTGGATGGTCGGTCAAGTATTATGTTTGGTAGATAGTTCTACCATGAATGATGTGTGTCAATCTAAGGTTTTATGTACTGTTCAAGTGAATGGTGTATCAGAGGTGTTGTATGTTGAGTTGGTGGGTGACCAACTAAGAGTCTTATATGTAGAGTGTGTGGTTGGTCTTTTGTGTGTTGAGTAGGTAGATGGTTGATGTAGAATGGGTGGTGTCTTGTATGTTAAGTAACTAGTCTGACAAGAGTCCTTTTATGGGAGGGTGATTGGATTATCAAGATGAATGTGTGGTGTGTAGGTGGATGGTCAATCAAGTTGTATGTTTGGTAGGTAGGTAGATAGGTCTACCATGAATGATGTGTGTCAATCTAAGGTTTTATGTACTGTTCAAGTGAATGGTGTATCAGAGGTGTTGTATGTTGAGTTGGTGGGTGACCAACTAAGAGTCTTATATGTAGAGTGTGTGGTTGGTCTTTTGTGTGTTGAGTAGGTAGATGGTTGATGTAGAATGTGTGGTGTCTTGTATGTTAAGTAACTAGTCTGACAAGAGTCCTTTTATGGGAGGGTGATTGGATTATCAGGATGAATGTGTGGTGTGTAGGTGTATGGTCAATCAAGTTGTATGTTTGGTAGGTAGGTAGGTAGGTCTACCATGAATGATGGATGTCAATCTAAAGTTTTATGTAATGTTCAAGAGAATGATGTATCAGAGGTGTTGAATGATGAGTTGATGGGTGACCATCCAAGAGTCTTATATGTAGAGTGTGTGGTTGGTCTTTTGTGTGTTGAGTAGGTAGATGGTTGATGTAGAATGGGTGGTGTCATGTATGTTAAGTAAATAGTCTGATAAGAGTCTTTTTGTGTAGAGAGATTGGATTATCAAGATGAATGTGTGGTGTGTAGGTGGGTGGTTAATCAAGTTGAATGTTTGGTAGGTAGGTCTTCCATGAATGTTGGGTGTCGATCTAGGGTTTTATGTAATGGTTGGTTACGTAGTCTATCTGTGTGTTGAGTAGGTGGATGGTAAGTCAAAAGTGTAGGATGTTTCGTAGGCGGTAGGTGGGTTGATCATGTTAAGTCATGATTGTATGGTGTGTGGTTGGTCTTGTATGTTAAATGGGTGGTTATACGTGAAGTCTTGTTTTTGTTGGTGGTCGAGTCGTATGTTTGGAAGGTTGGTTGTTCATGAATGTTAGGATTATGAGTCAATCGGAGGCTTCATGTAATAGGTAGTTAAGTGATCTATCGAGAGTACTGTGTGTGATGTGTAGGAGTGTGGTCGGTCAAGTTGTATGTTTGGAAGGTAGGTAGGTCTTCCATGAATGTTGGGTGTTGATCTAGGGTTTTATGTAATGGTTGGTTATGTAGTCTATCTGTGTGTTGAGTAGGTGGATGGTAAGTCAAAAGTGTAGGATGTTTCGTAGGTGGTAGGTGGGTTGATCATGTTAAGTCATGATTGTATGGTGTGTGGTTGGTCTTGTATGTTAAATGGGTGGTTATACGTGAAGTCTTGTTTTTTGTTGGTGGTCGAGTCGTATGTTTGGAAGATTGGTTGTTCATGAATGTTAGGATTGTGAGTCAATCGGAGGCTTCATGTAATAGGTAGTTAAGTGATCTATCGAGGGTACTGTGTGTGATGTGTAGGTGTGTGGTCGGTCAAGTTGTACGTTTGGTAGGTAGGTAGGTCTACCATGAATAAATGGAGTCAATCTAAGGTTTTATGTAATGTTCAGGTGAATGGTGTATCAGAGGTGTTGAGAAGATGAGTGGTAAGTCAAGAGTGATGGATGTTTGGTAGGTAGGTCTTCCATGAATGTTCCATGAATGTTCCATGAATGACTAACCAAGAGTCTTATATGTAGAGTGTGTGGATGGTCTTTTTTTCTGTTGGGTATGTAGATGGTTAATGTAGAATGTGTGGTACGTCTTGAATGCTAAGTAGGTGTTCTATCGAGTCTTTTGTGCTGATTAGGTGGGTGTTTTATCAAGGGACAGTGTGTTTTGTAAAGGGTCTTTCTATTAAGTCATGTTTACAGAGTATGTGGTAGGTCTATCATGAGTTATGTATTGTAGATAAGTGGTTGTAAAAAGACTTGTGTGTTAAGAACATTGGGAATGTGATACCTACTCGTCACGTCTATCAACAGGACTGTGTAATGAGTAAGTGGACTGTCTAAAGTATATAAAAGGGCTGGTGTGTGAAATATCAGGATTTATGTTAGTTTGGTCCACAGGTCATCCACATGTTTTATGTTAATGAATGGACAATCAAGAGTCTTGTGTGTTTAGTATGTGAGTGGTTAAACATAAGTATTGTATGTATGGTGTGTGGAACGTATATTGGGTAGGTGGGGGTATATCAATAGGGCTGTTTTCATGTTAGTATGATGGTATATTTGGTCATGACTGCGCAGTGTGTAGTTTGTTCATCATGATTTTTGTATGTTTGGTAGGTGATCCTTCAAAAGTCTTATGCTTTGGGAAGGTGGGGTGGATGTCGGCTTCTGTTTGATAAGTAGGTGTGTGATCAAACAAGTGTTTTGTGTGTATTGTGTAGGTGAGTGGATAATCAAACGTCTTCTATGTAGGGTGTATGGTCAGTCTTGTATGTTAAGTAAGTGGTGTGTAAAATGTGTTATGTGTCGGAGTGGGGTGGGTGGTCTATCTGGAGGATTATGTGTTGGATAAGTAGGTAGAAGCGTCTTAATACTGGATAGGAAGGGTATTGGTGTTTGGTAGGTATCTTGTGCATGTGTGTTGGATAGGTGGAGGGTCTTGAATGTAAAGTAGGTTGAGTGTCGTTAATGTTGTGTGTTTATAGGGAAGTTGGTATGTACAGATAACTGTGTGTTGGCTGAGTGGGTAAGGGAGTCTTACTATGGGATAGTAAGGGTTATGGAGCTTGGTAGGTGTCTTGTACATGTGCTTATGGATAGGTAGATGGGCGGTCAGGGGCCTTATGTAATGAATAGGAAGGTGATCTATCAAGGGTGTAGTGTGTTCTAGGTTCTCCATGTGTTTTGCTCTCTGAGAGTGGTGAATATACATTTTGTGATCAGATGTTTTACAGTCAAAAGAAACCGGACTTTCTTACTGTTAATACCAAGGTTTCTTCGATAGACACATTTCGAGTGACTATTCGTTTGTTTGTTTAATGTGTAACGAATCATTAGTACTAAATTTTGTTAAAACTAGACTTACTGTGTGGACATTATAGAGAATTTATTCCTATTGGCTACTTAATCTTTGCCAGCTGATTGGAGTCAACTGAATAGCTATATAGGTTAAACAATTAATTTACAGGAGTTACGTTAGTTTTGTACGTTGTTTTGAGCTTGAACAGGGTTTTTAATGTTTAGGGGGAATATCGTTGTTATGGAACTGTATTTTAATGCTTTTAGGAAATTATAACATATTTTGTACACAATTAACCCTATTTATGGGTATTTTAACTAAATTTTAAGGAGTTCGGGTTCCATAGTTTCCCTGACTAATGTGTTGTAAGTGGGTGATAATCAAAGGGTTCAACAGCCTTAGTTAGTGACAGAGACTAAACTCGTTCATCTACACTCATTCAGGACCCATACCTGTAAGATTGACGTCTCAGATACAGTAAATGGTGTATTGCTATGGTGTGTATAAAGTGTGAGGAATCACCTTGTGTTTGAGGTTATTACACTTAATTTATCATATGTTTGTTGATATTATAATTGTTATTGTAAGTTTAGGTTGATTAGCATACAGTAGTTCGGTAGACTAAGGTTAGGGTGTCTCTTGACATGTAAAAGTTTTAGAAGTATTATTGGTTAATATACTTCGTTTAAAGTCGATGAACGTATGTAAAGGGGGACTGCGTACTTTACCTTGTTAAAAGTTTACTATTTCTGTGTGACTTAATGACAAGTTGTATTGGGTGTAGTGATGTAAGCCCTCTACTTGGGGGTACTATGTTGATGGAGATGACGGATGTTAACTTTATTTTGAGACTTCAATGTGTATGAATGTAATTTGATAGGAATTACGCTATAAATTTAATGCATATTGATTGAAGTTCTACCTAACCTATGAAAACTTCAGAAAATACGGTATAATTTTGATGTACAATCTCTCATTATTACACATAGGATTGATGTGTTGGTATGTATACATTACGGAGTTTACAACGAAACAAATAGATAAAGCTTTGTTACAATTAAGTTTACTTGTACTAATTTAAATATAAAGCACAAGTTGATGAAAAAGGTTCTATGTATTACGTATGGTAATTGGAAATGAGGAGAATATCAATTGATTTTACTGAATATATTGTAATGTATCAATAAGTTATTACTGTCTTTTTGTAGTTCTGTTCAAGTTTAAATGGCTCATAGTCTGTTTTCATCTGAGGCCTACATTGAAGATGGTTTAAAGCGTTTATAAGAGGATGGTTAATGCATTTTATTTGGTGAGGGACAGATAAAGTACCGTGTGATTAGTCTTGAATCGTCTTTGTACACTATAATATAAGAACCAAGCTGTGAGATCAGATCATTGTATTAATTGCACCAACAGAAGAGTTGGTTGTACAGTCTATTAGGTATTGTTCTACTGACTTAGGTCTAGTTAAGGCTGCATAGTTTATTAGAAGGTACACTTTTGCATATTATGACGAAACCTTTAATGTTTAGACTTCTACCTTAGGTTTTCTGGTGTCTTACAAGTGTTAATGGACATGCTTAATACCTATTTCCTGAACGGATTTATTTCTTTGATTATTAATGGAAAACCACTTTTGTACATAGTATAATACATGACATCGTAAAGTTTATACAAATCTACAACAGACCTTTCTAAGACTGTTATGATAGGTACTACAGCTTGCAATATTAAAGGTTTTTTACGTTTCCGTAGGGCAATACACACCTTTCCTTTCACAATCGTACAGTATACTTATACTGTACAAAGATCACTAAACATGGGGATGACGTCGAGGGACATCAACTTTTAAACAATCTGTTCTTCTTTAATCAACATGTTACAAACAGTTGAATATGGACAGAGGGCATGGACTTCCATGTCCGCATAATAGCAAACCCCTATCTAACACATGACGAACAAGGCCATCACGAGATGACAGACCTTTATTAAACACCTCTGCTACAGACGGACCTTTTCAGGACCCTATAACTGTTAATACATAGTTTTAAGTAACCCAGGTAGAGTGACGTCATGGGCGTCCCATGGGAATTGGGTAATGTCCTTAGGTTTTGCCTTCAGCTTACTTGAGGGTTGTGAGGTATTAAATACTCACTGTAAAGGAAAACTGGTTAAATCAAAAAACAATAACTAAAATAAATCTGGGAGATAGCGGTGTGGGGTCATTGAAGCTATCTTAAACCACAGTGCGTCTTTGCTGCACCTTTGATAATATGAATAAATGGTAAGCACTTTTAATAATATACATAAATGGTGCACTTTGTGTTTCATATAAGCACTGTATTTCTTGGGTGTTGATGTTGTTCTCTGTCTGCTTTCTGTTGTCTTGTCAATGGGCTCGGATGAGGTCATTGTTAATGTGTGTATAGGTTTCCGTAGAGTCGTTCCAGTGTTTTTAACGGTTAAGCGTGATGGGTCCATTGGTTTCTCCTCCGGGACATATCGTTTTGGGGTGCGTAATAATCCTCCTGAAACATTCGAATTCAATTGCTTTAAGATAGTAATAATATATTGATTAATTTATAGAAAGCAACATATAACGTCAATTACCTCAGTCAGTCTACAGCAATCATTTAGAGAGTTGTTGTAGAATTTTTTGTGACTCTTATCAATTGTTTGTAATTTGCTGAGAACGTTTGTCTCGAATGAGTGTTTTTCACCTACTGCTGTGTGTCTATTTTTATTTTTATTTTTACTTTTTGTTAAATTTATTATTTGACTTAACAAATGATATAACTCTTTAGTCTTGTTTCAAATATTACTTCTTTTCTAAGTACGATAGACCTTACACTATGCATACCTTTGTTGCAGATGGACCTACTGGATTGGGACAATACGTTTAGGTTTAGTTTAATATATTTTTTTAGAGATAGTATATGTAGTGTATAGTGTTATAATGTAAGTTTAGTTTAATATATTTTTTAGAGATAGTATATGTAGTGTATAGTGTTATAATGTAAGTTTAGTTTAATATATTTTTTAGAACTAATATACGTAACTGGTGTTTTTCATTTATATTTTCACAAGATAAATTGTTTATGTTACTTTACTGTTTGAAAATAAAATTTTGTTATACTATATTGAAGGAGTTTTTATTTTTTTACTCTGTAGTCACCTAAACCCATACACGTACAGTGGTATTGAAATACACGTACATTGGTATTGATTTTCTACATTTAGCTACATTTAGCTAAGTGCTTTCTAGTTTTATATGCATTGAATGGACTTGAAGGAATTATATATACTCTATATTAATACTATTTATTAAAGGTATTAAACTGTACTTACGTTATATTGGACTTACCTTTATATCTTCTTTAAAAAATATTTTTTTAACTTCTTTTCTTTTTTCTGTGTTATACTTCATAATTAGACATTTTTAAATAAATTTTACACAACGTAAAATAGTCTATTATAGAAATAGTAAAGTTATTCAAAATTGTAAGTAATTTAGCAAAATGGATTACTGATATGCTAATGTGTCCGTTGAAATGGGACCATCAGCGATAAGACATTTTGCGATAACGATGATGAAGTGTTTAGATATACAAGAATGTTTTCTCCGTGTTATTATGTTTAATATATTTATTAGTAATATAGCCTACAGTGTTTTGTGAAGTGCCAATTATGTTAGGAGTGTGTAAGAACTTAAAAAACTTCAGTTACAGTACGGTCAAGGTGACAGACTATTGATCACTCTTCTATTTACGGTAAACGCCAATTTACGATGAATACAAACGAGATGGTATAATTGTAGAAATGTAGCTATAACTAAGCAAGCAGAAAAACTTATAAGCATAATATATAACAGGTAACAATTATCAACAATTCATGCAATAGCAACTAGCAAAGTAACAATAATACATACTTCAAGCTAGCAGTAACTGGTAACAGGCAATAAATATTCAATAACTAGAAAGGTATAGAAATAGTTTAACTGACAAGCACGAAGACAATAAACTAAGAAAATACAGAGTTAAGGTGAGATACGTATAATTAGTTTAAGTGATACCTAAAGTGGATTTCAGGTGATGACTGTATTAGGACTTTTACGCTATGAGTGCATCTAGCTTGTGGACTGTACAGGGCTCTCTATGGGCTTATGTTTATAGATTTTTTCAAATTGTACTAGGTCTTGGGAAGACTATATGGAATATGGGAGGTCATGTGTGTTTGAGTGATTGTTGTAAGATGAGGAGTCTTAAGGTATAATCTAAGCTTCGAGGGAAAGTTTTGTAGTGGTAATATGGGGGTTGAGGAAATCTTAGATAAGTAGGTTAACAGTAGGTGTTATTAGGAGGAGCTAGGTAGAATTAGGTTTAGAATTAATTTCAATAGGTAGGCTAAAAGTAGGTGTGTGAAGGATTACTTGAAGAGTTAACCTGGATGCGCATGCGTCACCTGACGTTGCTGCTTGGGGCGTTGCGTTGCCGCCAGGGGCGCTACGTTGCCGCCAGGGGCGCTACGGTCGGTCGGCATTGCCGCCAGGGGCGCTGCGTTGCCGCTAGGGGCGCTGCGTTGCCGCTAGGGGCGCTACGGTCGCTCTTTGTTATAGTGTATGTATGAAGTGATACATTTATTATATGTATATATAAAGACAGCCATATTGGATGGGGGAATTTTGAGAAGGGAATTTTCCCACGGGGTGTGAGTTGGCGCGGGCGGGAAAAGACGCCATATTGGATCCGGTCGCCATATTGGACAAAAAAGGGTATTTTATTGTATTTTATATAGTATAACGTGGAAATTTGAGGGAAATTTGAGGGTAATTTGAGGGTAATGTAGGTAATGTGAGGGAAATGTGAGGGAAATGTGTGGGAAATGAGGGAAATGTGAGGGAAATGTGCGGGAAATGTGGGTAATGTGAGGGAAATGTGTGGGAAATGTGGGTAATGTGAGGGAAATGTGTGGGAAATGTGGGTAATGTGAGGGAAATGAGGGAATTTTCATGGGGGAGGGGGTGGGGGGTTGGCAACACTGCGCCGCCATCTTGGATCCGGTCACGTGACCGCCGCCATCTTGGAAAACCCAAAAAAAAGTGGGTCTCGCTCTATCCAAAAACATCTACTTTACTAGATGAACGATTTAGATAGTTTTATTTATTATTAGGTTCTATGCTATTTTTATTAATTCAGTATTGATAAAAATAATAATTAAACTCCTTACATTTGTCTCTCAGTTAAATTTCGTGTGGAACCCGCAGAGATTTTACGGTAAACAATTGCGGTACTAAATGATTGAAGGTAACATCCCAGGTTGTGTAGAAAGGCTGGACAAATGAAGACGCCGGGAGTGAGTTTTTGAATAAGCCTCATATACATATTACATATTATGACACATATTAAGCAATCTAATGGCTATAAATGTCAAATATACTTTTAAATACACATCTGAAAATTAATCAATTGTGTTTTGTTATGCTCGAAGCTTATAAATGTAACTGTCGGGTTAACAAAAATCAGACAACCAAAATGTATTCGCACTTTAACAATATTGAATATGAAATTTATCTAAATTGTAAATAATTGGTTTCATGTTTCATTTCAGTTTTATTGTAAATTTATACATCAACTGGCCCTATAAATTACAAAAAAAGAATATATACATGGGGGGGCATTTAAAGTAATAAATAAATTAAACACTAAAATATAAACTGAAAACTTATAAATCATATCAATACATTTATCTAAAACTATAATATTTAATATTAAATTTAATTGGCACTATAAGTTCTCCATTAAATTTGTAAATTCATTGATAAAACTCATGTAAGTGTAACTCATTAAGTATTCAGGATAGTTGTTGTTACCTTGTAACATTCACAAACGGCATGCTGGGAGCTACTGGTTATCCAAGATGTATACTGGTTATCCAAGATGTATACATGTTATCCAAGATGTATACACGTTATCCAAGATGTATACACGTTATCCAAGATGTATACACGTTATCCAAGATGTATACACGTTATCCAAGATGTATACACGTTATCCAAGATGTATACACGTTATCCAAGATGTATACACGTTATCCAAGATGTATACACGTTATCCAAGATGTATACACGTTATCCAAGATGTATACTGGTTATCCAAGATGTATACATGTTATCCAAGATGTATACACGTTATCCAAGATGTATACACGTTATCCAAGATGTATACACGTTATCCAAGATGTATACACGTTATCCAAGATGTATACACGTTGTCCAAGATGTATACTGGTTATCCAAGATGTATACATGTTATCCAAGATGTATACACGTTATCCAAGATGTATACACGTTATCCAAGATGTATACAGGTTGTCCAAGATGTATACACGTTATCCAAGATGTATACACGTTATCCAAGATGTATACACGTTATCCAAGATGTATACACGTTATCCAAGATGTATACAGGTTGTCCAAGATATACATCTTTGTATATACCACTGTACTTGTATGGGTCGGTGGGTGGGTCAGTACCACTGTATATGTATGAGTGGGCGGGTGAGTTAATAACACTGTATGTGTGTGGGTGGGCCAATACCACTGTATGTGTATGGGTGGGTCAGTACCACTGTATGTGTGTGGGTGGGCGGGTGTGTCAATACCTCCTCCGTATGTGTGGGCGGGTGGGTCAATACCTCCTCCGTACGTATATGGGTGGGCGGGTGGGTCAAAGCAACTGTCTTGATATGTAACTTAGTTAAAACTACATTGATAATCATGTTGGACTCTTTTGGTACCTGAATATGAATGTATATCCAAACGGTAACCACCTCCCGCACACTCCAAGATGTATACTGGTTATCCAAGATGTATACACGTTATCCAAGATGTATACACGTTCTTTTCAAGATACAATTTGAACTAGGTTTTTTAACAAAGTCAAAGAAAAGTTTGGTATTTTTAAAACTTGATGAAGTGAAACTTTATTATTGTATGCTTAGCTTCTTATAACATTACAAAGTTTCAGTGGTTTGACTAAGTTATTCT
Organism: Stictocephala bisonia; assembly: GCA_035578905.1. Classification (NCBI taxonomy): domain Eukaryota; kingdom Metazoa; phylum Arthropoda; class Insecta; order Hemiptera; family Membracidae; genus Stictocephala; species Stictocephala bisonia. The sequence continues at coordinate 20,575 of JAQJVL010008206.1, forward strand.
ATCATGAATTACTCTATGCAAAATACTCTGTAGGGGTCAAACCCCAAAACACAACCCTTCCCAAAAATTTTTATAATA